>VHIG01000071.1:0-28073 GCA_008121275.1 Drosophila lowei | reverse complement strand
ATCTACGATGGTAAAATTCCAGTTACCCAAGAACTCCATACGTTTGTAGATGCATCAGAACGAGCATATGGCGCAGCAGTATATGTACGCGCTACATACAAAACAACCAAGTGTCAGTAAGATTGCTCTGTTCGAACTCACGTGTGGCGCCGACAGCCAAACAATCGCTACCACGGTTAGAACTTTGTGCTGCAGTCCTCGGTGCCGAGCTCACAAACCGAGTCCGACAGGATCTGCACATGGACATTAACACGGTTTCAGGATGTTTTGGAGTGATTCCACCGTTGTGCTATCCTGGATAAACGCATCGTCATCAACATACCATACCTTTGTGGCAAATCGAATAGCCAAAATCCAGGCATTAACAAACCAGTCACAATGGCGTCACGTGTCATCGGCCAACAACGCAGCCGATGTCCTGTCGAGAGGGATCGCAGCAAGCAGACTGGCAGATCACAATCTGTGGTTATATGGACCATTATTCCTGCACGGATCTCGAGACAAATGGACGAAGGCACCCAACATACAACCCAGCAATCTTGAGAGAAAAGCTAAACATGTAAGCTTGCCAATCACACCTAGCGCACTTTGGGGACGAATTATACACATGCAGACATAGCAACTCGTTCCACAAACTGCAACGCATTGTGGCATATATGTTACGCTTCTGCTACAAAACCAACAGAGCGCACACCACGACGCTCTGCGCAGAAGAACTGACTCGTGCCCGTGCTATAATCCTGCGAACCATACAACAAGTCGAGTTTACAGCAGAGTTAAAACAGTTTCAACGCTATAAGACTGTTCGGGCGAAGCCCGAGTGTAAATTTTATACCATTGTTTTATTGCCTATCAATTCACTTTCTTTTCTATTTTGGTCATTATACTAAACTAACGTAACGTAAGCGTAGCTTTATCTATGCTCGCTCAGCAACATGCTCTTATTTAATCATCTATTCTTATCTATGCTCGCTCTTGTTATCTTTTCTTTCCTATGCCGTCGCTAAGCCGTCAGCAGCTGCGCCTGCTCTAGCAGTTACCGCTTGATATAGTTGGAGAACAGACCCTTTTGTCCCCAATCTATTACTTTGGCTCGAGATCGGCTCGCTTGCCTCATCCAAGTGTGTCACTCTAATACTATTGTAAAAGGCTCTTGCATCTTCGGCCACCCTCAACACACAAAAATACCTATAATAAACTTTATAACGTTTTCGGAAATTAATAATTTGTCAAATTATTGAACAATCGTAGTCAGCGAAAAAGCTCGTTGTCTCAACACTTGGTGACCCTGACGTGATCGTCAGTAACAATTTGGAAATAAACAATTATAAACAGTGAAAATTATCCGCTAAACATAACTGTTCGAACGCGAAGCGGTTAGTTCCCATTTCGTCGCGCGCTTGCTTACAAGCACTAATACAGCTACGTGCATTAGCGGCTTCGGGTTCGCTGCACTTGCGCTTGCATACCAAAAAAATCAAACGGTTGGTTCTTCGATTCTTCTTTGTGCTTTGCTCGCTGCTGCCTGTCGAAAATGGATGAGTCTAATGACGTGCCGGAAAACAGGGTGTCTTTTACAAACTAAAGGCACTCTCAATATACAACAAAGCCGTTTCACTTCGAGAGACGATATTGAATGATGAAAACAACCCAATCAGTGAAGATGCGCTAAGTGTTCATTTAAAATTCTTGGAAAAAATGTCCGACTCATTTAATGTTACTCATTCTAATTTAGAAGAGCTTGATGTAAGCGAAATTGGCAGCGACTTAAGCAACAATTTTGAGGATTTGGCGATGGAAATCGAAGTTCGTATTCGCTCAGCACTCCGCAGGACTACCCAGAACATGCCGCATCACTCAACGATACGACCCGAGCTCAACGTTACTGCCTCCGGAAATGTACGGTCACGATATCATATTCCTGACATTAAACTTCCCACTTTCCGTGGAGGTTATACTGAGTGGGCAGACTTTTACTCGATGTTTAGCACAGTAATAGATCAGGAGCCCTTTCTATCAAAGATTGAGAAGTTCCAGCACCTGCGCTCATGTTTGGATGGACCTGCCCTGGAGGCTGTTCGCTCTTTGGAAGTATCGGAGAGCAATTATGATATTGCATTGACATTTTAAACAATCGTTTCAATAATAAACGTTTAATCTTTCAGGCACACGTCGCTGAGATTCTGAGGCATGAGAAGGTTGAAGATGGGTCAACTACAAAGCTACGTACTTTATCGGACAAGCTTCATTCTCACATGAGAGCGCTTAGATCGATGGGTACCATGGAGGAAATAGCTGGATGCATCATCGTTCACTCCACATACAAGTATCTCGACTCTGATACCAGGACCAAATGGGAGGAGCTGTCGCCCCCAACGTCATACCAACATGGGACCATTTTTCGGCTTTTTGGAGAGGAGATGTCAAGCCATGGAGACCATGGATCAAGCTATGTTGATTCAAATCCATAGCAGTCAGGTTGGAAAACATAAACGAATCACTCATTCAAAACACAGTCTTGTTGCTACAAATACAATCGTATTGGAATGCGTGTTCTGTGATAATAAAGGGCATAACATTTACAGCTGCACTCGCTTTGGAAACCTTTCGCCATCTTTGCGTCTTAGAGAGGCAAGGAAGCTTAGAGTTTGCTTCAACTGTTTGAAGAAGGGACATCGGAATACCTCCTGCAGTTCAGGCTTTTGTCGCACATGCGGTGAAAAGCATCATACCCTTTACATATCAACAATCCGCTGCCTACGTCAGTTAACACGGAACCTGCAAACGCTACTACGTCTCCTATTCAGACAGACTTATGCCCAGGCCCCAATCTTTCAAGTTCTCTTGTTGCCGCTTCATCACCATGCTCGCCTCCTGCTCAGAATCTTAGCTCAGACGTAGTGCTTCTAGCCACGACAGTCATTATGATAAAGAGTCGAGTTGGTGATCTTCTTCCTTGCCGGGCTCTTCTGGATTCAGGCTCTCAGATTAATTTAATAACCTCTCGCTTTGCTCAGAAGCTTCAGCTGAAACGAGCCAAAGGGTCGGTATCAGTATCGGGTATCGGCGCTGATTCTGCATTTCACACGGAAGGTTCAGTTAATTTGGTCATTCAATCCAGGACTTCCGATTACTGCACGAGTCTCACAGCTCTCGTTGCTCCACGTATTACAGGAAACCAGCCTGCTTCTTCATTTGATGTATCCAAATGGGAAATGCCATCCAATATCAGCCTTGCTGACCCACACTTTAACAAATCTCAGCGCATCGATGTACTTATTGGAGCCAGCTTATTTTACGACATTTTATGCGTTGGACAGATCAAATTGGAGAGGGACTTCCTATAATACAAAAAAACCGTCTCGGCTGGGTTGTCACAGGTGGAGGTCAGTACTCCCGCAGCTCAGTGCTCCTAGCTGCCTCTAGTTCGACGGAATTGAGTCAAACGCCTACCGTTGGTTTGGATGAGCTAGTGCGAAGGTTCTGGGAAGTGGAAAACTGCCACGGTCCCGCTACAGAAGCAACAAAGGAGGAAATTGCTTGCGAGGAACATTTCAAAAACATTGCGGTCGGCTTCCAAGTGGCGAATATTGCGTTCAATTGCCTTTAAAGCTGAGTGACAGTCTTCTTGGAGATTCTTATCAACAAGCCTATCGCAGATTTCTCAATCTAGAGCGCAAGTTGGTTCGCAAACCGCTTCTCAAGGCCCAATACGCCGCATTTATAAAGGAATACGTCGATTTGAATCACATGTCCCCTGTCAAAAGTGACGCACTTAAACAATGCAAATTTTTTCTTCCTCATCACTGCGTCTTAAGAGAAGACAAAACCACCACAAAACTCCGAGTAGTTTTCGACGGATCCGCTTGTACATCTACAGGATATTCCCTCAACGATATATTGATGTCAGGCCCAACAATTCAGCCAAAGTTAGTTACGACTCTTCTTCGATTTCGTACCTTTCGTATAGCATTGACTGGTGACATTTGTAAAATGTATAGATGCGTCCGTGTCTCGCCCCAAGATAGTTTTCTGCAGTGCATACTGTGGCGTGACTCACCCTCGAGGAGCTAAGGACATTCAAGCTGGATACCGTGACCTATGGAACGAAACCAGCAGCATTTCTGGCCGTCCGTTCTATGCACCAACTAGCGGCAGACGAGAGTTCGTCATATCCAATTGGCTCTGAAGTTGTGCAGCGGGACTTTTACGTGGATGATTTGCTAACGGGGAGATACTACAAATGAGGTGCTGGAAATAATTCGCCAGGTGTCAGGACTATTAGCCAAAGGAAATTTCAAGATCAGAAAATGGTGTTCCAACGATACATATGTACTCGATCAAACACCCCATGAAGATAGGGAAACATTTGTTAAATTTACTGATGGCAGCGATGTAACCAAGACGCTAGGTTTAGCATGGAATCCCACTTCGGATGAGCTATTATTTTCATTCTGTCCCAATCAAGTCCCTTCGAAACCAACTAAGCGAGTTGTATTGTCAACTATTGCACGATTTTATGATCCACTCGGACTTATAGGGCCAGTTATTACTAAAGCAAAAATATTTCTACAGCAGCTGTGGAAAGAAAAGCTTCATAGGGATGAAAGTCTGCCAGTCTCCTTACGCACAACTTGGATCAACTTTATTCAGCAGTTTGACTCTATGCAACAAATTTCTTTCCCGCGCCTATCTTTCCTTCGAAGCAGCAACCTTGAAATGCATGGATTTTGTGATGCCAGCATGAGTGCTTATGGAGCTTGCATCTACGCTGTTTCGCAAGGCGACAATGGAGTCAAGGCAAATCTTCTATCTTCCAGATCTCGTGTAGCGCCACTGAAGACTATCACAATACCCAAGTTGGAATTATGTGGTGCAGCGCTACTCGCTCAGCTTATGCATGAAGTGTCTTTGATGAACTTCAAGTGCTCTTATTATTGCTGGTGTGACTCCACAGTCGTTTTGGCTTGGATCAAGAATCAACCATCCAACTTCAATGTATTTGTCGCTAATAGACTTTCTGTTATTCAGGAACTCACATCTGGAATGTCTTGGCTGCACGTGCCAACTGATCTAAACCCTGCCGATATGCTTTCTCGAGGATCATTACCAGCTGAGCTCATCAATTCTCATCTTTGGAAGTATGGACCTACATACTTGACAGCCAGTAAGGATCAATGGCCAAGTACACCTGCTCTTCCAGAGCCGGTTTTGGAGGCACGAAAACCATACTAATTACAAACTGCGCGTCAAGATATTTGGTGGAAGAATCAAAGTTTGTAAATTCCTTCCCCAAAATGCAACGAATTTTTGCGTATGTATGCAAATTCATTCATTCATTCAGTCTGGAATAACTGTGGAGGACTTGCGTTTGGGAACCGAACTGCTTATTCGTCTTACTCAACAATCTCGTCTATCCACTGAAATAAGAGCCCTGGAAACGCGAAAGGACATCAAGGCTTCAAGCTCGATCGCCTCTCTTTCGCCATTTTTAGATGATTGCGGTTTGCTTCGAGTTGGAGGGCGTCTTAAAAACTCTACCTTGGACTTTGAAGCACGGCATCCCATAATATTGCCCAAGAATCATTCCATCACTTCTGCTCTGATACGGCACTTACACGAAAAGCACCTTCACGCTGGACCCCAGTCGCTATTAGCCATCATTCGTCAAACGTACTGGCCAATCGGTGGCCGAAAGACCGTAGCACACGTAATCCAAAAGTGTGTCAGATGCTTTAGAATGAAGCCTCGAACTCGAGCAAATAATGGCAGATCTTCCGGTGGACAGAGTCAGCGAATCTCGTGCATTTTAGTTACCGGCGTGGACTATTGCGGTCCGTTCCTGTATAAATCAGAAGTTCGAAACCGGCCCCCACTAAAGTGCTACATGAGCATTTTTATATGCTTCTCCACCAAGGCGGTTCACATCGAGCTTGTGAAGGATCTTACAACATCTGCGTTCCTCTCTGCTCTTCGCCGTTTCATTTGCACCCGTGGAAGACCGATTCGTATTTGGTCAGATAATGCCACAAATTTTGTTGGAGCGCGGAACGAACTGGCGGAACTTAAGTCGCTATTCCTAAGCGACAGTCATCAAGAAGCCGTGCATCAAGCTTTTCTCAACGATTGCATCGATTGGCGTTTCATTCCTCCTAGATCGCCACATTTTGGAGGATTGTGGGAGGCGTCAGTCAAGCTTGCTAAGCATCATCTTCGACGTGCCCTCGGATCCTCGCTTCTTGGATTTGATGAGCTGCGCACTCTCGCGTGCAATATCTGTGCAATCATTAATTCAAGGCCATTGTTTCCTCTTTCAGAGAACCCTGCAGATCTCGATGTACTCACGCCCAGCCATTTTCTAGTTGGCGCCCCTATCACAACCTTCTTGGAGCCTGACTTGGTTCATTTAAACGTCGATCGCTTGGACCGTTGGCAGAAGGTCACACAGCTTCAGCAAATCTTTTGGTCTCGCTGGCGCCAATCGTATTTAACCAGTCTTCAAGAAAGAACGAAGTGGCGCACCCGGAATCCTGAGCTTCACGTCAATGATGTCGTTCTTGTTAAGGACGAGAACTTCCCTCCTCTGAAGTGGCCTCTAGCGAGAATCCTCGAGCTCATCCCAGGAGCTGATGGCGTATCTCGAGTCGCCTTGATCAGGATGGCTACAGGTGTTAGCCGAAGAGCACTTGCAAAACTATGTCTATTGCCTCTACGAGATGAGGTGAAAGGCATGGATCCTTCCACGGGGGGAGTATGTTCGGGCGAAGCCCGAGTGTAAATTTTATACCATTGTTTTATTGCCTATCAATTCACTTTCTTTTCTATTTTGGTCATTATACTAAACTAACGTAACGTAAGCGTAGCTTTATCTATGCTCGCTCAGCAACATGCTCTCATTTAATCATCTATTCTTATCTATGCTCGCTCTTGTTATCTTTTCTTTCCTATGCCGTCGCTAAGCCGTCAGCAGCTGCGCCTGCTCTAGCAGTTACCGCTTGATATAGTTGGAGAACAGACCCTTTTGTCCCCAATCTATTACTTTGGCTCGAGATCGGCTCGCTTGCCTCATCCAAGTGTGTCACTCTAATACTATTGTAAAAGGCTCTGCATCTTCGGCCACCCTCAACACACAAAATACCTATAATAAACTTTATAACGTTTTCGGAAATTAATAATTTGTCAAATTATTGAACAATCATAGTCAGCGAAAAAGCTCGTTGTCTCAACAAAGACTGTGGATAGAAAGAGCTCGATCATATCGTTATCTCCCTTCCTAGGAGACGATGAGCTCATCCGAGTTGGTGGTAGACTTGAAGAAGCTCTACTTTCATACAACGCAAAACACCCAGTTCTGCTGCCTTACAATGACCCAATCGTCAAAATGATCTTGCGGGAACTACATGAGGAGAACATGCATTGTGGTGCTCAAGCATTAAGGGCAATCGCAAGACAGCAATATTGGATTATCAATGACAAGACAATGGCTAGAAGCATCATTCACAGCTGTGTTAGATGCACCAAGGCTAGACCAAAGCTGATGCACCAGATCATGGGCAATCTCCCAGCACAACGAGTCACACAAGCACGCCCGTTTCTTAATGCAGGCGTCGACTACTGTGGACCAATCTCGATCCACCATAAGATCCGAGGCAAAAGACCAGATCGCCGTGTTCTGCTGCTTTTCCACAAAGGCAGTGCACCTGGAGCTGGTAAGCGACCTGACCACGGATGCATTCTTGGCCGCCCTGCGTCGATTCTTAAGCAGACGTGGAAGTGCCAAACTATTCATTGCGACAATGCAACGAACTTTGTGGGTGCAAACAACCAGCTTAAAGAATTAGAAGACTCTATATTCAGCTCAAAGGCAAGTGCTCTGATCACGAATCATTGCAACAAAAAACAAGTGGATTTTAAATTCATTCCTCCCAGGGCTCCATCGTTTGGCGGCCTCTGGGAAGCGGCGGTAAAATCAGCAAAAAAGCTGTTGATAACAACCACCAACACAGCCTCATTGACATTTGAAGAACTAAACACAGTGATAATCGAAATTGAAGCAATTCTCAATTCTCAACCCATAACTCCAATGTCAAATGATCCCACTGATACCACAGCGCTCACCCCAGGACACTTCTTGATTGGTGAACCATTGACAACGCCACCTGACGTCAACACTGATCATCAAGGAAGAACATTGGTAAAGCGCTGGGAATTGGTATCGCGCCTAAAGCATTCATTCTGGAAACAATGGTCTACGGAATACCTCCAAGAATTGCAAGCTCGGCATAAATGGAAGACCGCTTCACCAAACGTACCTGAAGGATTATTAGTTTTGGTGAAGGAAGACAACCTTCCAGTAATGAAGTGGCCAATGGGTCGCATCATTAAGACATATCCTGGACAGGACAACCACGTACGAGTGGTTGACGTTAAGACAGCATCTGGCGTATACAAGCGCCCGATCACTCGTCTAGCGCCGCTATTTCCAGAAGATGTGGCAATCAAACGTTCCCACAACATGATCAGTGACACCTACGAAGATTGATGAGCCACCCACACAGCGAACAAAAAATTGTCAACATTATTGGGTGCTGTTGCTCATGCTTCCATTAGCATTGTCACAGTCAATAAATGTGACACAATTCGCAAACAAGCCTGGAATATTCTATGAGAAACTTGGAACATCAAGAATAGCAACGTCTGAGTGGACCATGATCGTATACTATGACTTGGACCCATATTGGAAGGACATGCAACTAATGTCTGCTGGAATTTCAGAGTTACGATACATGTGCCCTGAACTAAAAATGTTCCGGCATGTAACTCCATAGTTCAACACTTTCAACATGTGTATAACGAGCTACAAGCAGGAAGCGTTTTAATGAAAAACTCTCGAAAACGCAGATCGCCGCTGGATATCATAGGAAATGTAGCAAACAGTCTTTTGGTGTTCTCGACGCAAAATACGCAGAAGAGATGACTCAAGTAATTGAGAAAGTGAAAACCAATGAAGACTTTCTACTACATCTGCTCCAAAACCAAACATCAATTGTCGACGCGACAATAAACGTAGTCAGAAAAGACAAAGTAACAACTGATAATCGCCTAAAAAGTTTGGAACAGCATGTGGCTACTATCAACCGAGAAAGAGGGTCATATCACAGCGATCATCTGACTCAAGCGTACTTAGGACTAATAGCACAATTAACCCTGCTCACAACAACTCTCCAACGAATGCAGTCCGACATATCTGATGTCCTAATCGGTATTCATCATCGGAGAATAAGCCCCACGCTGGTGTCTCCCGAGCAACTAAGAGACCAACTAGACCAGATACGGGATCATTTGCCACAAGATCAAATGCTGCCGGTCACAACGAAAGAGGTGATTCAACTATACAGAATCATGCGAGCCGAAGGAACCCCGACTGCAAAACACGTCATCTTCAAGTTAACGCTACCGCTGGTCTCAACAGCTCAGCTCGAAGTCTTCAGCATCATCCCAATTCCGTTTTGGGATTCAACAAGCTGGAGTCTATTTGACCTCAGAACCACCATAGTAACTGTGAACATCCACCGAGACCAGTTCATGGGCACTACCCAAGAGGAATTCCGACGTTGTCTTAAAGTACACAACGAGGAGTTCATCTGCTTTGACCATCAAACGATCTTCAATGTGGACAATCGCTGTGAGTTGCAACTGTTTAACAATAAAACAGAAACACTGTGTCAGGTAACACACACAAAGGCTGACATGGTGTGGCTAAAAACTCAGCATCCAAATAGATGGATCTTCGCAACGCATTCTACAACTAAACTTCAAGCAGTATGCAACGGAGTTCCGTCAACCATAACACTGGAAGGAACTGGTCTACTCTCCATGTCCCCTGGTTGCACTGCTCGCAATACTGAAGTAAGCATCAGCACCTTCAGCACCACAATCAGCGAAGTAAAATCGACCTACACTCGGTTTGGTGACGTGAGCCCACCGGAGACATCACCCTCGCCACCAATGTGGCAACTGAAGAACCAGACGTCAGACTTTCTTCAAGAACTTGATGATCTACGCCAGCAACTATCAGCCATCAATCATCAAGAGCTGCCACACCATCTCACCACCGTGCAGCACCATCAACTCGCTGCTTATGCAGCCCTAGCAATATCAATTCTATTGATCATTGCCTTCATTTTCCGGAAGAAGTATCAACTATGGAAACCAAGGCCATCAAATCCCGATCCAGCCGTGTCATCACCCCCTATCCCTCTTGCACGCCGATTTGCCGTCGACTTGAACGATGGTTGAACACAGCTTCAACGGCCGGGAGAATGTTCAGTTGCAGAAATATGCTTAAGTAATAGTCTATAATACCCGTCGGCATAACACAGTAACACCGTGACAAAGTTTATATTTAACATGTAATATAATACCTCACGACAACACACTAGCCACTGCAGTGAGTTCTGCTGACAATGCACTCTCTCCGCAGAGGGCGAAGACAGTGGTGCAATTGCTGACCATCAAAATGTCGCAATTGCCCACCAGACACTAAAATTATCCATAATACACAAAACATATATTTTACAGACTCAGCACTTTTGTACCTTTTGTTACCTATAAATAAGAATCAATTTTATCAATAAAGTCAGTATCAGAAACAGTACCATAACTGCCTGTCACTTATCTTCCATCGCAATCATCAGAGGCTGTCGCCGTGTCTTCAGACCCTCCCTTGCGCACCGTAGGATACCCACTCCGCAGTCCAACTGGTTCAAGTTCTAGTTGCGACGACCAAACTGTAGACGGTTTATGTACCGTATGCAACCCAGCTTCCTACACACACACACACATTAACAGGGCTAGTTTATTGTGAAACCGCCGAGTCGGCATTACGCCAGATGCCGGGTTCCAGAATCGATGTTGTTTATACTGAATGTGTAGGCGGTTGTTTATGCTGCGGTAGGTAAAGTGTTGCACAAGGGTTTAAGATCAGCTCATTGTGGTAGGAATCGCTATACGTTGTATGCTACAAGATCCAATCATTAGAGGACAGAATCTATCCTATGGCTTCGGATCCGTTGTGGCCGAATAAATGTTCATGCGGATGTTGTCATTAAAGAAATTTGACTCAAATGCATTGACATTCGCATTAAAATCAGCTTCTATCTATGGGAGTTGGTTGCATACATATATTTTCAATTTTTATTGCTGCCTCGTAATAAAAACTCACCGAATCTGAATGCAAACCGCGATATTCGTTCTCGGCCTTAAGGTAGGCGCATATGCCCTGATTGACTTCAGATTGGTTCTTCGGCATGAAGTGATCTTCAATATCTTCGTTGGGGATCACTTGCTGCTGGGTGGTCTCCTGGCTTCTCGACCGATCTTTGCACCGATCTTTGGAACGATCTTTGGAACGATCTTTGGAACGATCTTTGAACGATCTTTGGAACGATCTTTGGACCGATCTCGACTTCTATCCCGTGCAGATGTTTCTGTTTTGGTAAAGCTTTTCTTACTCTCATAATTATTGCGGATTGCCTTCCGTTCATGATTGATTCGCAACTGGATGGCCTCTAGCATGGTGATGGGATCGACGCGACCCAGCTTCTCAGGCATTTGTCCGGCGAAGGCGATATCAAAGGCATAATCATTGAAGTTCTCACTCCCACTGAGAGTCTGCTCTATGACATCGTTACAACAGTTCTCCTTGATCATGGCACGGAAGAACACGGCTCTGGTGCGGCTAGCCAACGCTTCCTCTGCCGTTTTAGGGCGGCCGCACATGCAATTCTCCTGACAAAGTAGGAATCACATTAAATTGAAAGAAAGAACTTAGGAAAACTATATATCTTACATTCGAACTTGACGTTCCGTGGATGGTCTGGGAAAAGTCCATGGATGGCCCCTGGCGGCCATATGGCACTGGCTTTGGGTGACGTGCATTTTGTGCATATGCCCAGCTCATGCTTTCCTCTTCACTAGATTGATCGACATATCTGATTGGTAACGATGCATTGCTGTCCTCATTTGTTGGTGCATTCCTTTGATACGGGGTACTGTGTCCAACTGGCGTGCTCATGTTACCCTGACTATTGGATGGATCGCCGTATCGGAGTGTTAGTTTTGCATTTGCCATGCAATAAGGTCCTTCCGGCTTAGAGGGTGCATTCCCTTTATATGAAGTATTGTAACCCTGTGGTGTAATCATATTTTCCTGACTCTGATTCATGGGGCAAATGGTCTTCCGACAAGAGGATGGTGTCGGTGTTTGAATCGTCTGGAGCGAATGATTGCACGTTGGTTCGTCAAACGGTTCAATATCCTTGAATTCGTCTGACTCCTTTTGGGGTTAATAGTTGATCAGTTGGATCATTATGAAACATAGCAGACTATCTCATCCAGGACTCCGACTCCCTCACTTACATGTGGAATATGCTGGCGATCTGGCCTCTGGGCCCTTTGGAATGACTGACTGCGTGACGTCTGGCTCATAGGTGGACAAGTTGTGAATTGAATTCTTGACTGTTTTGGGGGATTTTAATAGATGCTTAGACAGAATACCTACTCAGTGCGGATCATCACCCAAAAAACACACTTACATGTGTACTCTGCTGTGCTTCAGACCTCTGGGGCGGTAGTGACTGCTGGTGTCTCGAATCATACTGGGAGTAAAGAAAGAAAGCTTAGATAATCATATTCTAATTCGTTAGAAAACCGCTTATTTACATGTTGGATGTTCGGCTGATAGCGGTTCCCATAGCTAGGTGGCTTCAGGGACGGTGGTACCGCACCCCACGAGGTCTGGGTGGAGACACAACTCCCAACCAGAGCTTGCATGCTTGAATGCGACAGGCGGCTACAGCTGTCAGTGCAACGTGGCATACAGACTTCCTCGGAACTCTCTCTATCAATAGTCGTGCTCTTGATAACAGGCTTCTATCGAAATACATTTTAAATTAATGAAGAATTCAGCAGTTTCCACCTTATACTTACAAATCCAATGCTGGTCTCATCGTTCTGAAAAAGGCATAACTTGCCTCTGAATAACGGGCCGACTGTGTCTGCTGGTAGCGACTACATAGGGCACGATTGCACTGTGCACTACAGGGTTTCCGAGAATTTATAGGACCCAGCATCATGCTACTGGGATCGCGTTCCTATCGGAATAAAATTATATAATTCACCAATAGTTATGCAATAGTTGCCGCAATTCACACTCACAGATCTGTCGATGGTCTCATTGTTGCCCAACAATTCATAAACTGACTGCTGCTGACTTTGCGGCTGCTGCGGGATACCTAAAGACTGTGCATGCCGGGCCGACTGTGCCTGCTGGGGGAGCAACTGCATAGGGCACGATTGCACTGTGCCTCACAGTGATTCTGAGAATTCCCGGGACCCATCTGCGTGCTATTGATTGTGTAAATGTAGAATTAAATTTAGAATTTTGTAAATTTTATGTGTGCTGTTTTGAATAGAGACATAAAAATACAGGTTTGCGTGAATATGTGCTTTTGAATATTTTTATATTGTGACGACGCTGTGGCCGGGGTATGCTCGCTGCGCCGGGGTTCACAGATATTTGTTTGATCTCTGGATGTTGTAGCTGAAAAAGAGTCTCGTAGTTCAAGTATAAGGCGTGGATTAAGCGGTACAAAGAAATAGGGTTGTTTTATTGGTCTTAAAAGGGCTGCCGCAAGGGTTCGAGCCAGACGCACTGAGCAGCGGTACCACCTTTACGAAGAGGTGGCAACTACTCTCAGAGCTCCAACGGCGGTTCTGGCAGGCCTGGTCGAAGGACTACGTCCACAGCCTCCAGCGTCGCAGCAAGTGGCAAACGCCAGAGCCCAACATAGAGGTGGGGGCCATTGTGGTAGTCCACGAAGACCACACGCAGCCGCAGCGATGGATCACCAACAGGGTGATTGAAGGGTCAGGGTGGTCGAGGTGCGGACAGGAGGGGGCGCCATTAAGCGCCCAATTCACAAATTGGTCCAGCTCCCGGCAGATTGAAGACCGACGTGCGGTCGTTCAAGGCGGCCGGAATGTCGGTACAGCGGTCAATGCAGTTTTAAATAAGTTAGATTTAAATTGGAAATGAAATTAATGAAGTCGCTACCGCCTAAGATCTGCCGCCTAACATAGTTACATGCACTCAAACTAATGAAGCAACATAACGATGTTGATCAACATTCGCTGCAGCCTAGCCTATTGTAATAAACTGAGAGGGAGTCGCAATCTCGAATTGATAGAAAACGTTCGTGTTTTGGTTCGCGTCTTCGCCGCAACAGCTCTGATTTACCCCGCTAGACCCACATGTCCGAAGCCTGAGTAAAGGCAGTTAAAATAAATTATCGCAAAACTCGGGCACACAGTCCCAGTGTAGACAAAAAGCTAACTGCTATGGAGGATTAAAGACGTTTATTTAAATTTAAAATTTAAAATCTGGTTTTTCCTTGCAGAATGGTGAGTTTTTCATAGATTTGGGCGCATGTGAAATATAACGAATACCCTATCGCGTGGCACTGGCGGCAGCGATAGGAAATCACCGAATAAATCTGCAATGTATTTTCTTTCTACGCTATCGCTGGGTGGTGCCAAACGCTTGGCGTCTTCCTTTGATATGGGCCACAAAACGATTCAGGACTATAGATCAAGATTAAACATATGCATGTGTGTGGTATAACATCCCCACCATTACCGTATTCTTCAACTGTACCATATTCTGCTCAAAGTCTTGTTCCAGAGAATCCATTTCGTCAATATGTTGCCCGCTCTCAACATACCTTTTACCATTTCGACCGCTATCCTGGCCCGTGCGCGAACTTCTGCGATTCTGGTCCCAGACCCAGTCCCAGTGCTGGTCCGATTTTTCATCTCTACTGCGAATGATGGGAATGAGCAAGCGGCCGAAAATATATTGCGAAACTTTGTATTTACTTATCCGCGAATTCTATTTTACCCATTTTCTGTAAAAATACCATACAAAAGTACCACCACCCGGACTACGTCTCATTTTGACAACATTTAGACACTATACTGAGTTTTAAAAATGTTTTGCTTTCCGTATTTGCTTTGACAGGTGAATCACGATTCTGGTTGCTGCAATTTCTAAATGCCATTTATATTTGTTGTAGGAAACTGCTGCATCAGATCGAGCGGTAAGTTACGAAAATGTTGGTGATGCGTGTGATGGTCGACCTGGTCATAATCTACGATCATGTGTGTCCAGTTGGGGCATCCAACGTGCACAGCGCATTACGTCACCTTGTTAGTCTTAATTTCCCGTGTATGTCTCTTTTGCAAATAGCGATAATGAAAAGAGAGAGGGAGAGCTCGAATTCAAATGTTCGTCGGGTGGCAGACGTTTATTTAAATTTAAAATTTAGAATCTGGTTTTTCCTCGTAGAAAAGTGAGGTTTTCATAGATTTGGGCGCATGTGAAAAATAACGAATGCCCCATCGCGTGGCACTGGCAGCTGCGTTAGGAAATCACCGGCAACATAGCAATTTTAAATAAATCGACAATGTATTTTCTTTCTAGGCTATCGCTGGGCGGTGCCGTTTACTTGGCGTCTTCCTTGGATATCTGTGCATCCCGGGCCGACTGTGCCTGCTGGGAGCGACTACACAGGACACGATTGCACTGTGCCTCATAGAGATTCTGAGAATTTCCAGGACCCATCTGCGTGCTATTGAGTGTGTAAAAATAGAACTGAATTTGGAATTTTGTAAATTTGATGTGTGCTGTTTTGAACAGAGACATAAAAAATACAGGTTTGCGTGAATATTTTTATATATATGTGTGGTCCCAGGATGTCCGCCAGTGGAGATGAGTTTTCCGCCAGCGCTGATAAGTTGTTCGCCAGCGGAGATAAGTTGTCCGCCAGCGGATATAAATTTCCCGTCAGCGGAGATAAGATGTCTGCCAGCGGAGACAAGATGTCCGCCAGCGGCGATATGTTTTCCGCCAGCGGAGACAAGATGTCCGCCAGTGGAGATGAGTTTTCCGCCAGCGGAGACAAGATGTCCGCCAGCGGAGATGTCCCGCCAGCTGAGATAAGTTGTTCGCCAGCGGAGATAAGTTGTCCGCCAGCGGAGATAAATTGTCCGCCAGCGGAGACAAGATTTCCGCCAGTGGAGATAAATTGTCCGCCAGCTGAGATAAGTTACTCGCCAGCGGAGATAGGTTGTCCGCCAGCGGATATAAATTTCCCGTCAGCGGAGATAAGATGTCTGCCAGCGGAGACAAGTTGGTCGCCATCGGAGATAAGTTTTCCACCAGCGGAGATAAATTGTCTGCCTGCAGAGAGAAGTTGTTCGCAAGCGGAGATAAGTTTTCTGCTAGCGGAGATAAGTTTTCCGCCAGCGGTGAAACGTTGTTCGTCAGCGGAAATAAGTTGTCCGCCAGTGGAGAAAGATTTTCGCCAGGGGAGATAAGTTTTCCGCCAGCATAGATAAGTTGTTCGCCAGCGGAGATAAGTTTTCTGGCAGCGGAGAAACGTTGTTCGTCAGCGGAAATAAGTTGTCCGCCAGTGGATATAAATTTCCCGCTAGCGGAGTTAAATTGTCTGTCAGCGGAGACAAGATGTCCGCCAGCGGAGATAAGTTTTTGCCAGCGGAGAAACGTTGTTCGTCAGCGGAAATAAGTTGTCCGCCAGTGGAGAAAGATTTTCGAAAGCGGAGATAAGTTTTCCGCCAGCATAGATAAGTTGTTCGCCAGCGGAGATAAGTTTTCTGCCAGCAGAGAAACGTTGTTCGTCAACGGAAATATGTTGTCCGCCAGCTGAAATAAATTTCCCGCCAGCAGAGATAAATTGTCTGCCAGTGGAGATAAGTTTTCCGCAGGCGGAGATAAGTTTTTGCCAGCGGAGAAACGTTGTTCGTCAGCGGAAATAAGTTTGTCCGCCAGTGGAGAAAGATTTTCGAAAGCGGAGATAAATTTTTGTCCGCCAGCATAGATTTTCGCCAGCATAGATAAGTTGTTCGCCAGCGGAGATAAGTTTTCCGCCAGCAGAGAAAATTTCGTTGTTCGTCAACGGAAATATGTTGTCCGCCAGCTGAAATAAATTTCCCGCCCGCAGAGATAAATTGTCTGCCAGTGGAGATAAGTTTTCCGCCAGCGGAGATAAGTTTTTCGCCAGCGGAGAAAAGTTGTTCGTCAGCGGAAATAAGTTGTCCGCCAGTGGAGAAAGATTTTCCGAAAGCGGAGATAAATTTTCCCAGCCAGCATAGATAAGTTGTTCGCCAGCGGAGATAAGTTTTCCAGCCAGCAGAGAAACGTTGTTCGTCAACGGAAATATGTTGTCCGCCAGCTGAAATAAATTTCCCGCCAGCAGAGATAAATTGTCTGCCAGTGGAGATAAGTTTTCCGCCAGGCGGAGATAAGTTTTCCCCCAGCGGAGAATCGTTGTTCATCCTAGATAAGTTGTCCGCCGGCGGATATAAAGTTCCTGCCAGCGGAGATAAATTGTCTGCCAGCGGGAGATAAGTTGTTCGCCAGCGGAGATAAGTTTTAAATTGTCTGCCAGCTGATATAAATTCCTCCGACAGCGGAGATAAATTTTCTGCCAGCGGAGACAAGATGTCCGCCAGCGGAGATAAATTTCCCGCCAGCGGAGATAAGATTGTTCGCCAGCGGAAATAAGTTGTCCGCCAGCGGATATAAATTTTCCCCAGCAGCGGTTGATAAGATGTCTCCGCCGGCGGATACAAATTTCCCGCCAGCGGAGATAAGTTGTCCGCCAGCGGAGATAAGAAACGTTGTTCGCCAGCGGAGATAAGCGGATTGTCCGCCAGCGGATATAAATTGTCTGCCAGCGGAGACAAGATGTCCGCCAGTGGAGATGAGGAGATAAGTTTTCCGCCAGCGCAGATAAGTTGTTCGCCAGCGGAGATAAGTTTTCCGCCGGCGGATAGCGGAGTTGTTCATCGGAGATAGTTGTCCGCCGGCGGAAAAATTTCCCGCTAGCGGAGATATATTGTCTGCCAGCGGAGATTAGTTTTTTGTCAGCCGCCAGCGGAGATAAATAGTCCGCCAGCGGAGATTAGTTGTTCGTTGGCGGGAGATAAATTTCCTGCCAGCGGAGATAAATGGTCTGCCAGCGGAGACAAGATGTCCGCCAGTGGAGATGAGTTTTCCGCCAGCGGAGATGAGCGGAGATAAGTTGCCAGCGGATCGCCAGCGGAGAAATAAAGAAACGTTGTTCGTCTGCCAGCGGAGACAAGATGTCCGCCAGCGGAGATAAATTTTCCGCCAAGATGTCCGGCAGCGGAGAAAAAGTTTTCCGCCAGAGGATATAAGATGTCCGCCAGCGGAGATAAATTTTCCGCCAGCGGAGACAAGATGTCCGCCAGTGGAGATGAGTTTTCCGCCAGCGGAAATAAGTTTTTCGCCAGCGGAGATAAGTTTTCCCCAGCGGAGAAACGTTGTTCATCGGAGATAAGTTGTCCGCCGGCGGATATAAATTTCCCGCCAGCGGAGATATAGCGGCGGAGATATATTTGTCTGCCAGCGGAGACAAGATGACCGCCAGCGGATATAAATTTTGTCCGGAGCCAGCGGAGATTTTTGCCAGCGGAGAAACGTTGTTCGTCTGCCAGGGATATAAATTCTGCCACCGCCAGCGGATATAAATTTCCGCCAGCTGACAGCGGAGAGATAAATTTTCCGGCAGCTGTCAGCGGAGACAAGATGTCCGCCAGTGGAGATGAAGCTGAGATGTTGTTCGCCAGCGGAGAAAAATTTTCCAGCCAAGATGTCCGCCAGTGGAGACAAGATGTCCGGCAGCGGAGATAAATTTTCCGCCAGCGGAGACAATGTCCGCCAGCGGATGTCCGCCAGCGGAGATGTCCGCCAGTGGAGATGAGTTTTCCGCCAGCGGAAATAAGTTGTTCGCCAGCGGAGATAAGTTTTCCCCCAGCGGAGAAACGTTGTTCATCGGAGATAAGTTGTCCGCCGGCGGATATAAATTTCCCGTTAGCGGAGATATATTGTCTGCCAGCGGAGATTAGTTTTTTGTCAGCGGAGAAACGTTGTTCGTCTGCGGAGATAAATTGACCGCCAGCGGATATAAATTTCCCGACAGCGGAGATAAATTGTCTGTCAGCGGAGACAAGATGTCCGCCAGCGGAGACAAGATGTCCGGCAGCGGAGAAAAATTTTCCGCCAGAGGAGACAAGATGTCCGCCAGCGGAGATAAGTTTTCCGCCAGCGGAGACAAGATGTCCGCCAGTGGAGATGAGTTTTCCGCCAGCGGAGATAAGTTGTTCGCCAGCGGAGATTAGTTGTCCGCCAGCTGAGATAAGTTGTTCGCCAGCGGAGATAAGTTTTCTGCCAGCGGATATAAATTTCTCGACAGCGGAGATAAATTGTCTGCCAGCGGAGACAAGATGTCCGCCAGCGGAGATAAGTTTTCCGCCAGCGGAGACAAGATGTCCGCCAGTGGAGATGAGTTGTCCGCCAGCGGAGATAAATTGTCCGTCAGCTGAGATAAGTTGTTCGCCAGAGAAACGTTGTTCGTAAGCGGAGATAAGTTTTCTGCCAGCGGATATAAATTTCCCGCCAGCGGAGATAAATTGTCCGTCAGCGGAGATAAGTTGTTCGACGGCGTATATAAATTGCCCGCCAGCGGAGATAAATTGTCTGCCAGCGGAGACAAGATGTCCGCCAGCGGAGATTAGTTGTCCGCCAGTGGAGATGAGTTTTCCGCCAGCTGAGATAAGTTGTTCGCCAGCGGAGATAAGTTGTCCGCCAGCGGAGTTAAATTGTCCGCCAGCGGAGACAAGATTTCCACCAGCGGAGATAAAATACTCGCCAGCGGAGATAAGTTGTCCGCCAGCGGATGTAAGTTTCCCGTCAGCGGAGATAAGATGTCTGCCAGCGGAGACAAGATGTCCGCCAGTGGAGATGAGTTTTCCGCCAGCGGAGATAAGTTGTTCGCCAGCGGAGATAAGTTTTCCGCCAGCGGAGATTAGTTGTCCGCCAGCTGAGATAAGTTGTTCGCCAGCGGAGATAAGTTGTCTGCCAGCGGAGACAAGATGTCCGCCAGTGCAGATGAGTTTTCCGCCAGCGCAGATAAGTTGTTCGCCAGCGGAGATAAGTTTTCCGCCGGCGGATATAAATTTCCCGTAAGCGGAGATAAGTTGTCCGCCAGCTGAGATAAGTTGTTCGTCGGCGGAAATAAATTTCCCGCCAGCGGAGATAAATTTACTGCTAGTGGAGATAAGTTTTCCGCAGGCGGAAATAAGTTTTCCCCCAGCGGAGAAACATTGTTCATCCGAGATAAGTTGTCCGCCGGCGGATATGAAGTTCTCGGCTGCGGAGATAAATTGTCTGCCACCGGAGATTAGTTTCTTGTCAGCGGAGAAACGTTGTTCGTCTGCGGAGATAAATTGACCGCCAGCGGATATAAATTTCCCGCCAGCGGAGATAAATTGTCTGTCAGCGGAGACAAGATGTCCGCCAGCGGAGACAAGATGTCCGCCAGCGGGGACAAGATGTCCGCCAGCGGAGAAAAATTTTCCGCTAGAGGAGACAAGATGTCCGCCAGCGGTGATAAGTTTTCCGCCAGCGGAGACAAGATGTCCGCCTGTGGAGATGAGTTCTCCGCCAGCGGAGATAAGTTCTTTGTTCAAAGTGACCGCCACGATAATTAGATATTGATCTCTAACAACACTGCGCATGTGCCCTGCTGCATATCGATGTTCTCATATCGATGCTCTCATATCGATGTTCTTCTTTCGGCGTCAGTCTCTTGCGTATGTTACTCGGAAGCACATATAATTCTGTATACTGAACTTCTGCTGTATTACAAATAAAATAACTTTAACAGGTTATGGGCCCAGGCACCCAGAAAGTATTAAACAGAAACAGTGAGAAACAATAAAATTGTTTGGTGCTTAGTGAAAAGCAGTGTCGAAAAAAACGGCATAGACTCATTGGTGTGTGTGTACATAGAAAAGGAAAAGAACAAGTTGAACAAATTCAACAGAGATTCGCATTGTGTTTTTTGATTAGAATTTTGCAGCGAATCGGACCGTTGCCGTGGTTTTAAGTCCAAAATAAAGAAGTCCCAACGGATCAGAAAACACAAAAGCGAACGGAGACTCAAGTGTGTATACCAAAAAGTGCGTATGCCAAGCCGTACAAAATTGCGTGTGTATACCAAAAAGTGTGTATACCAAGACTTAGAAAATCGTGAGTGTGTGTGTGTGAATAGCAACTCGGAGGGATACATAAAAGAAAACGAAAAAAAAAAGGAAAGACAAGGACAACAGTATTTTCGTCGTAGTTGCTTTGTGCATGAGACGATCGACAGTTACAAATTTTGCACTGTGGGACAATAAGTATCAAAAATGAGTGGAAATATGAATTTCAATATTGAGAAACTGGACGAAAACAATTACAGCACATGGGAAGTTTTGATGAGAAGTGTTCTCATACAAAATGATTTGTGGCCAATCGTCAGTGGTAAAATTGAGCTTAGTGAAAGTGCAACAAATGAGCAACGTGCAGCTTTTGAACTAAAGGATCAAAAGGCGTTGGCGTCAATTTTACTTTGTGTTAAATCGACTCAACTAAACAATATTAAAAATTGTGTATCGTCGTCACAGGCATGGCAAAAGCGAAATAAAATTCACAGGCCAAGCGGACCAGCAAGGGTAGTGCTTTTAATTAAACAATTGTTGACGTTAAAAATGTCGGATGGTATAAGTGCACAGGATTATTTGCGGAAATTCCAGGTGGTACACGAGGCTTTAGCAGAGGTCAACATAAAGGTTGATGAAAAGATTTTATCAGTTGTGTTGCTTAATGGTTTGCCTAAATCGTATGAAAGTTTTGTTGTTGCGATTGAGACGCGAGATGATTTGCCGAGCTTGAGCATGCTAAAAATAAAAATTTCTGAAGAAGCGAATAGGCAGGAAGATAGCATTAGCAAGGAAATTACAAGTAACGCGGAACTACACGTCAGTTATGACCACAAAAATTTTAAGAAAAACTTTAAGAAGGGCAAAAAGTGTTTTAAGTGCGGAAAGGAAGGGCATTTTAAATCGGAATGTCGTGCTAAAAGCAAGCAGGAAGGAGCAAACAACAAGGGCGCAAACAGTAAAAGCGGGGAAAGATTGGGTACAATGCTTTGCGTAACCGAATATGCCAAAGTGGAACCAGAAAAATATGTACCAATCCTAAATTTAGCTAAGCCAAATGACCAGATGTTAAATGCATGGTGCATAGACAGTGGCGCAACGGCGCATCTATGTTGTGACAATGAACGCTTTGTGTCGTTCACGGAAGATAATCAAAAAGTATATTTAGCCGGCGGTAAATCACTTATTGCTGAAGGGCATGGAACTGTTCAAGTAAAGTTCGGTGATAGATCCGTTACGCTGGAAAATGTTATCTTGGTACCAGATTTGCAGTACAATTTTATATCGGTCACAAAACTATTAAAACATGGAAAAAAAGTTGTGTTTGAGAAAAATCAAGCGATGATTTTTGAAAACGGAAAAATAGTTATAAAGGCATATCTGGAAAATGGATTGTTTATGGTTCAGGACAATCAGGAAAAGTGTATGAACATTGTAAATGTTGAGGCAGATGCATTCAAATGGCACAATAGGTTCGGCCATGTACATTTTGACGCATTAAAGGAAATGGTTAATAAGGAGATGGTAATAGGTCTCAAGGGCATATACAAGCCAAAACAAGTGTGTGCAACATGCGCAAAAGTAAAATTTGCGTGCAACCATTTCAATCGAGCACAAACAGGTCAAAGGGCGTACTAGACTTAATACATACTGATGTATGCGGTCCAATGCAAAAGCAGTCAATGGGAGGCAATCGATATTTCGCCACATTTATTGATGATTGTTCAAAATATGTATCAGTAAGTTTCCTAAAACCAAAGATCAGGTTTTCGAGGCTTTTAAAGAATTTAAAAGTCAAGTTGAGTGCCAAACTGGTAGAAAAGTCAAGGTTTTACGAAGCGACAATGGCCGAGAATACATATCCAACGTTTTTGACAATTACCTAAACCAAAATGGAATAAAGCGAAACTTAACAGTGCCATATACACCTCAACAAAACGGAGTTGCAGAAAGGGCCAACAGAACATTGGTAGAAATGGCAAGAAGTATGCTGTTGCATGCTGGGTTGAGTGAATGCTATTGGGCAGAAGCGATTCGAACTGCCACGTATTTGCGAAATAGAGTGGCAAGCAGCTGCTTGAGCGGGGTGACACCTTTTGAAATATGGACAGGTAGAAAGCCAGTGGTATCGCATTTAAGAGTTTTTGGCTCAGTAGCGGTTGCTCTAGATAAAACAAAGAAATCAAAGTTCGTACAGAAAGGCTTAGAGTATATAATGGTGGGCTACTCCGATACGGCCAAAGCATACCGTTTGGTCAGTAAAGAAAACAGGAAACTCGTAGAGAGTAGGGATGTCATTTTTGTAGAACCTGAAGGTTCAATTGAGGTTCAACAAAACCAGGACTCTGAACCCGAAATGGATAGCGAGCAATTTAAAGATCCAGAAAATGAGCCAGAAAATCAGGAGGAGACTAGGTCTAGTAATGACATTCTTGTAATTCCAGAACCAATAAGAGGACCAGGACGCCCCACCATAGTACGGACGGGCAAACCAGGACGACCAAGGAAGCAGTATCATATGCTCAATGCGATACTGGCAGCAGACGTACAAGTTCCACAAAACTACGCACAAGCTGAACGGTCTACTGAAGGCGAGATATGGAAAGCATCAATGAAGGACGAGTACGAATCTCTCGTGAAGAACGGCACGTGGTCGCTTACTAAATTGCCTAGCGGGAAAAAGTCCATTGAATGCAGATGGGTTTACGCAGTCAAGTCCAATGCGGATGGAAGCGTGAACAGGCTCAAATCACGTCTGGTGGCGAAAGGTTGTAGCCAACGCTACGGGATCGACTACAAGGAAACATTTGCACCAGTTGTACGCCATGCAACTATCAGGTTGATAATTGCACTTGCAGTCGAACATGGTCTCCACCTACATCAAATGGATGTTGTCACGGCGTATCTCAACGGCGAATTGGAAGATGAGGTTTTATGCGACAACCCGAGGGCTTCATCAGCGAAGTTCACCCAAATCACGTTTTGAGGCTTCACAAAAGTATATATGGGCTAAAACAATCAGGAAGAGTGTGGAACTCTACGTTGGATGCAACGCTGAGGCGCATTGGTTTTATACCGACTGTCAACGAACCCTGTCTGTATTGTAAGCCAGGTAAAAATATGTGTCTAATAGCTGTCTACGTAGATGACATTATTTTGGCGTGTAAGGACCTAGATGATATATCTAATATCAAGATAAAGATCGCAGCAGAATTTGATGTGGTTGACATCGGGCCTATGCAATACTTTTTAGGTATTGAGGTGAAACGTGAAGGCAGTACAGGTGCGATTTCAATCAGCCAACGGAAGTATATTAGAGAGTTGCTCGAACAGTACAATTTGAAAGATTGTCGACAGACGTCCACGCCGCTTGAAGCTGGTTACCAGGTGGCATGCAACAAAGAGGACTGCCGCAGGGTCGACATCACATCGTTCCAAAACTAATTGGAGAGTTATCTTATCTTGCTGTTATGACTCGTCCGGACATTGCGCATTCGGTGAACAAATTAGCACAACGTAACAAGGATCCTCATTCCGAGCATGATGCGGCAGCCAAGCACATCCTTAGATATTTGGCAAAAACTATCGACTGGGAGATATGCTACACAAAGCAAGGAAAGGCAATTGAGTGTTTTGTTGATGCAGATTGGGCAAGTGATATGACGAACCGAAAGTCATTCACTGGCTATGTATGCATGTTGGCAGGAGGAGCGGTTTCTTGGGAGTCAAGAAAGCAATCGACAGTTGCCCTCAGTTCCACGGAGGCAGAGTACATAGCCTTATCATCTGCAGCAAAAGAGGCGATATACTTTCGCAACCTACTGATTGACTTGAAGCTGATGTCCAAGGAGTCAGCTATTCAGATGTACGGCGACAACATTGGAGCACAGCAGCTTGCTAGAAACCCCATGTTTCATGCACGTACAAAACACATCGACGTCAAGATACATCATATTCGAGAGGTTCTCAAGAGAGGTGAAGTCGACATTGCGTATCTACCAACCGATGAGATGATAGCAGATGTCCTCACAAAGAACTTAGCCAAGGTTAAGCACCATAAATTTGTATTCGCATTTGGTTTAAAAGATAGTTTATAAGTGCTTGACATGTTATCGAATATTAGTTAAGTATATTTAAAGTTTGTAAACATGCGTTGTGTTGAGGAGGAGTGTTCAAAGTGACCGCCACGATAATTAGATATTGATCTCTAACAACACTGCGCATGTGCCCTGCTGCATATCGATGTTCTCATATCGATGCTCTCATATCGATGTTCTTCTTTCGGCGTCAGTCTCTTGCGTATGTTACTCGGAAGCACATATAATTCTGTATACTGAACTTCTGCGGTATTACAAATAAAATAACTTTAGTTGTCCGCCAGCTGAGATAAGTTGTTCCCCAGCGGAGATAAGTTTTCTGCCAGCGGATATAAATTTCTCGACAGCGGAGATAAATTGTCTGCCAGCGGAGACAAGATGTCCGCCAGCGGATATATGTTTTCCGCTGGCGGTCCTGATAACGGGTCCTGATATACGTCTCTGCACACGCACACCTAAGCCACCAACGCGACGACAAGACAACCTCTAGCTTCGGCTTGCAACGGCGAACTGAACGCGAGGCAGAACGACACGCAGCGAGGCGCCACGAAAGCTGTTGTCGGCTCTGAATGAAAGTGAAGTTTGTTTGCAGAGCGAAACGGTAAAGCCAGAGCGTTGCAGAGAGCGTGAAAGCTCTGCTTGAAGACTCTCTCTCTCTCTCTCTCTCTCCCTTTGGGGCTCTGCCATCATCTGACTTTTGTTTACGCTTTAACAGCTGTTTCCGGAGCTTAGGCGCCATTTGGCGCACAGCACGTGGCTGATGTTTTGATTTTACATTATATAAGGCTGAAATAGAGACAGAGGGCGAAGAAAGAGACAGAAAGAAAGGACATTCAGATGGGAATAATTGGTACTATAGCTTTGCAATTCCATCGTATTCCCATGGATTCCTAGCTTCTTTGATTACCTACTCAGGAATATTCCTCCTCTCAAGATTCGTTTCCTGGGTTCCTGTATTGCCCCAAGTGATGCCCATCAAAGACAGCTCTGGGTGGACAGCTGTGGACAACCTTTGCATGCCAATTAGACTGGGGATCTCTCCGGACATGCCCGGGCGCACACCTACCCCACCAGTTATCGTTAAGTATAACGGTAACGGTGGAATTTTAAGATGGCGCGGAACCAAAACCGGACTTATATACCCCGTAATCGTGTTCGTGTGGAAGTATATGCAACAGACAAAAGGAAGTACGTCAACAGATGAGCGCGTCTGAGGGATACCTGTATACCTGTACACCTGGCTATAACCAGAATAGAACCAGATAATATATCTGTAAACCAGAAGTTCTTTGCTAGTATTACCTTCCGTTTTACCTCATTTCCAGATGGTTGTTTCGATACCTCGATCCCATCGTTGTCTATTTAGTGACCAATAAATCTTTGCAGCGGGTATCTTACAGTCGGAATGTTGTAGTATACATTTCCTACTTGTATTTTTATCGCTCTTCCTTCAGGGCAGCTTTCAGCAATCAGCTCCGGCTTCAGCTGCAGATTGTCCTGCCGTTCGTTCTCTTTATTTTCTCATTTCCTGGTCGACGGAGACGGAGCCGGAGCTGGAGCTGGAGCCGTCCTCAAGGATATACTCTGCGCAGGTGTCAGGAACAGAGGTGAAGCCACTAAAAAGCGCACACACACACAGACACAGACACACACTCGCGTGGGATGCCTTTTTTTTTTGCTTAATTTTCCTTTTTATGTTTTGACACCGTTTGGTAAAGTTTTCTGCCCCAGCCCCAGCCCCTGCCCCCTGCCACAGCCCTGCCCTGCAACTGCCACGGACACTTACAAGTTTCTCGCTTGTTGCCGTTGACATTTTTATACATCATCTGTCCGGATCCCCATCTCCGTGCTGCTACACCTTTACTGTAAGTGCCACCATATCATTTCGTTGTTTCTCACATTTTTATTTAATTTTTCCCTTTTTTCGGGGTCTCTGCCTGTTGTTTCCCCTGAAATGCCAGCATAAAGTTTTGTTACCCATAAAGGCAAGTGCCTGGCTTTCGTTTATTATTTTATTGGGCCTATATAATCGCAGGGGTGGAATCTGGCAAGTGTGAAGAGGAAATAAGGCAGAGGGTAAGGTAGTCTCTGTTCAATATTTAATCACCGGCGGGAGGGCGTGCTCCTGCCACGTGCACCCGCGGTACGCGCCTCAGCCGCATTTAAATATTTGCGCATGGAATTATTTTCTCGCGAAAATTGCGGCCAGGCAGACGTTTTGCAAAGTCAAACAAAGTTACCAACGTTTGTTGGACCACCTCACCTTGCCTCTGCTTACCCCTCTTTGTCGGGGTACCCCGTTTGTGCGCCCATATTTGGCTCCTCTGCAAAGTCGGGAGGCGAAAGATCTGGTCGAATGATGGTGAAGTGACAGAGCAGAGAGTCGTCCACAACCAGAACGGCGGCGCAGTTGTCGAAGATGTTGCAGTAGTTGGGGGCCGAGAAGATGGTCACTAGCTGGCGGTTGGCAAAGAACTCATAGCCATCCTGCACGACCTGATGGGCTCTGGCGATCAGGTTGAAGTTGTACTGCCGCAGGAAGCGCTCCACAATCTCGTGACCGAAGGTGACGCTAACGCCGCGCTCGTTAAAGCCCCAACCATCAGTAGTGACGTCCGGATCGGACCACAGCAGGTCACAGAGCAGACCGGTGCCTGGCACATCGGCGGGTCGTCTCAAATTCCGGATATCATCGAGCGAATTCAGGTCCGGACTGAGGCCCCCGTGGACGCAGAAGATCCTGTCCGACACGATGGCGGCCACCGGCATGCAGGCGTAGCAGTCGACAAACGAGCGCCACAACTTGATGCTGTACCGCCGCTTGCACTC
>VHIG01000070.1:0-28280 GCA_008121275.1 Drosophila lowei | reverse complement strand
AATAATATCCTCAACATCGTCGATAATGTCAGCTCGTGCACTCACAGTCCTCGTCTCATTGTTTGGATGGTTAGGTTCATATGGAGATGTCGGAAGCAATCGACGTTTACCACAACCTCACCGAGGGTACGTTGGTCATGATCCATGAGGACAACCTGCCACCGCTACGCTGGAAACTAGGCCGAGTGCAGTCTACTGTGCTTGGGAAGGATGGGCTTGTACGGGTGGTAACCTCCGCACTGCAAATGGAACATGTTGCAGGCTAATACAAAGTTGGCAATTCTTCCGGTGGTTTGAAGCAGTCCTTTCAACGGGGCCGGGATGTTCGGTCAAGCACTCTTAAGGAATAAAATACTGAAATGACCCTCGCAATATAGATAGCTCACTTTTGTACTTACTCTCACTATCATTGTCATAAATTCACCACAGTAAAGTCTCTCTTATGCCCAGTGCTCAAGCACTAAGAATTGTAATACATAGTTATTGCCTAACGCTCAAACGCATCCATCGACTTTTCTTGCACGGCTAACTCATATATCGAATTTAATTCGTTTGCTGAAAAATAACACACCCCCATCCGTGAATAAACATTGTTCAGGGCAGCAGCAAATGATTGCCGCGCTCTGTGCCAACTCCGTGCGCTCCGGTCCCAGCTCACTCCGCGAACTCGGTCGCTCGGAAGATCCACGACCCACGATCCACACGGCGTTCACCGCAGCATAACGTTTAAGCTAGTTTAGTTACGATTTCACCCCGCTACAAGCTGCCGCGTCGTGCACATATTCGCATATATTCATACACAATTATACAGAAAAAGAAAATACACTGAATCATACCCTTTTCTTGGAGAAACTACATCCCGACGTTTTTCCTTTCAACACCTTCCGATTCGTCGCTGGATAGCAGCTCCTCCGATCCGCCCCCTACAAACAAACATTAATGCAGAAAACGCTGCGTGTTCAAGCATCATAATTAAACAAAAAAACAACAACAAACAAATATTTCATTCAATTAAAAATGTTAATTTAATAATCATTTTATTTCTGATATGCCCATACCCAAATAAGAATTTGCAAGGCAAAAATAAATATATAAATAATTAAACAAAAAAAATATATATGTATATATATATTTACATAGGTTAAATAATAATAATAAAATAAAAATTTTAGTAAAATAACTTAATTAAATTACATTATTTTTCAAAAGGAGGGAGATGTAGTATGAAGTATAAAGACACTCTGTACCTAGTATGTATATGTGAAAAAAACACATTGTAACACTTTGTTTACGTAAAATCAAGCCTCGGGACGTAACACGATCACACAATTATGCCTCGAGCTAATATAAGTACAGCCGTTAAGATTAAATAACTCGAAGGCGCAAGGAATATGATCCACTGCATGTGCATACGAAATTCTTTCTCACGCTCTCACTGTCAGTAGCACTGAGCATATAAACATTAAACTTATACATTATGCGGCCGCACCGCTGCCGTCGTTTCTAGCAGCGCAGCTACGCGGCCTTAGTCAAGTAAGCTTTAAATTATAATATATAAAATCAGTCAATAAAGAACCAACGAAGAATAAATTACATTATATTGCTCAACTAATATATTTATGTGGTGAACTAGCGTGTCGACTTTTATAGTTGTGTCTATATAGTTTGTCTATATAGTTTGTCTTAAAAATTATTTATTTGTCACGCTAATTTACTCCATTCCATAGCTTTAATTTCTATTTATACAAACATTTTGGCCTCCCTTTTTTGTTTTCGATTTTGTCTAAATCATTGCCTCTAATTAGTAAGGATAAGGGATACTCAAATTGTATACTAAATTACCAAATTCGCAAAGTGCTGCTGCAGCATGTGCTTAAGCATGTACAGCTTGGCAGCATGTTGATTGTAAGTGTGCATCATGCTGCTATGTTATGAACTGATCATGTTAAATAAATACTTATAGGATATTTTATTAACATTGAATTGGGAAACAAATGTTTGAAGTTTCTGATATTTACATCCTATAGAAAACATAGTAAGGGACTGGTTTTCTAGATGTCCGTATAGAGGGTTGAATGGTAAGAGAACACATAATTAATCGAGATATATACAGGAGCACACAAAGAATAAAATTATAATAGGAAGACATAAAATTAATTAATGCTACTTATAGTAAATATACGACCGTCCCTTATCCTTTGTGGCAGCCCGGATCGCAGCCCCTCAGCAACACTGACTTTAGAGTCGTTCGCTGGTGTGGCAACACCGGCGACTCGGACAAGCGGTCTGGCATCTTTATATCTGACTTCGACGCTAAGCACAATAAATGTAGTTTAAATAATAATTAATAAAAGATCCGTAATAAGAACTCAAGCGTACATTGGCCAGTGTGCCAAAGTGGTGACCCCCCCTACGTTAAAAAAAACAACCGCAAATGCAAGAACAGCACTATTTTTTGCGTTCCTCGATCAAAGACAAGCCGGTAGAAGACGGTGACAAATTTTACGACGCAACAAACATGGCGAACCCGGAGGCCACGCTAATGAGTTAAGAGAGCAACTGCAGCGGCTTCAAGTAGCAGCCGCACAGCCAACAGTCTAAACTTCAACATTTAGCTCTTCAGATCATCATTCCAAAAGTTGAATAAACTAATCCGCAGCTTTGGTTCGCGCAACTTCGAGCGTCTCCTTAATCTTGCACAATGTGGTGCGACGACTACAAATTTGACCCGGTGTCAATACAATCCGGAGGGAGATGCCGTTCGTGCAATCGAAGATCTCATTACTCGCCCACCGTCTGATAACAAGTACGACGCGAACGAAGCGTCGGCTGCCTGAAACCTTCGGCGAGTCAGAGGATTCAAAATGAGACTGTTATACCTGGCGGAGATATGATCGAAGAAGCCATCTGAAATCTTGCTTCACTTGCGTCGCTTGGCACCGCTAGTGGATGCGAAGCCGCTTCTACGAAAACCTTCACCGAGTTGCCTCCGTCGATTCGTCCGCTCATTTCGGTTTGGGGGGGAGAAATGATCTGACAAGCTGGCAAAGATTGCCGACAAGATGATCGAAAATAGTGCCATCGACTCCATGTGTTATGTCGACTTCAACCCGCACCTCCATATTCAAACAGAGCGTCGATGCGGGTAAGTAGCAAAAGTCCGAATTTGAAAGACGTTGCTGCTGCTTCGCGCATTCTACGCAGAAGGTTGATAAGCTACAACAAACATCCCCAAAAGCCCAAGGTTCCCATGGCACGAACGTAGATGATAATGGCAACAAGGCATCCCTGTGTTACTATCACAGTACTTTTGGTGATCGCGCATGCAGGCTGTGGGCCAGACTGCCGATATTATCAGCAGTTAGTCTAAAGCTGCTACCGCTAACTCCAGCTGGCAGGCGGTAGCATCTCAACGACCAGCGACAAGTTATTCAGAATCACGACCACCGACTGCACATCCAAGATAAAAACTAGGCCGGATTTTTCTCATCGACTGATCGGTGGGCCGCTATACCTTTGCACTATTTTTCAACGCAACCAAGCGATAAATAAACTGAAATTGTATGCCGCAAACCAGACTACCATTCGAACTTTGAAATCAGGACCCTGAACTCGACCTGGGCCTGATCGTTCGTTTAAATGGTCATTTGTCATCGCTGATGTACAAACCGCAATTATTGGCGCTGACTTCCTAACATGTTCCATTTGCTTATTGACATCAAGAAACAATGTCTCACCAACGGCACAAGCATTATTCTAATCTCGCAGGATTTTGCTTCGCCAAATATCGACAAGACGCATCAAGGCAAGGACCGACGCACCGATAACTTTACCCTCGACAACACGAACTCATCAGATTCACCTTCAGTTCGCCACCACAACAACAACCGGAGCACCCGTAGCAGATCGACCCAGGCGCCTGATGGGGAGAAACTGTCTGTAGCCAAAGAACAGATACATCAACTAATCGACAACAAGATCTGTAGATACTCCAAAAGTCCATGGGCCAGCCCGTTGCACATGGAAGGAAAACCAGTGGTGGATGGCGCGCCTGTGGTGATTATCGCAGCTCAATGCGATTACCGTTCCAGATCGTTACCCGATTCCCCACATTCATGATTTTGCTGACCGTCTATATGTCTATACCGTCTATACATGCCGAACGAGCATACTATTTTCAAATACCGATGGCCCAAGAGGACATCGAAAGACAGCATGCACACCGCACCAATAATTGGAATTTGTAAAAATGCCATTTGACTTAAAAATGCGACACAAACGTTCCAGCGCTTCATGGATCAGATTTTCCAAGCGGTGGAATACGTTTTTGCTACATTGATGACATTCTCATAATGTCCAACTCAATGGATCAGCAGACAACACGTGGATAATGTTTGCAAATCTAAAATCGCATAAACTTTTTGCATCAACGAGAAGAAGTGCTGTTTCGCACAACCTGAAGTACATTCCTGAGTTACACAGTCAACGGCAACGGAATTTAAGCCCCAGAGGATCGAGTGAAGTCAATTACTGGAGTACACCTCCAGCCCGCCAAACGGCGAATTAGGGTCGCTCTCTTCGCATAGTTAACTATTACCGCCGCTGCATTACCTCATGCATCAATACAGGCGCCACTCAACGACTGACACGTAACATGAAGAAGAACGACAAAACGGCCAGTGCAGTGGACGCTAAGTCGTGTTTACGAAAAAATGCAAAAATAGTATAGCTAACGCCGCAACCCTCGCTCACCCCAGTCTTGATGCAGAATTAAGTCTCACGTGACGCTTCCGATACTGCCATTGAGCTGTGGGAACAAAACACGAAAGGGAATTGGATCCTCTCGGTTTTCTCCAAAACCTCAGTGCAACTGAAAGAAGGTACAGCATATATGATAGAGAGCTGGTTATCGATTTACGAGGCTATAAAGTACTTCTAGCACATGTTGAGGTTAGGATCTTTGTGATCAAAACTGATCACAAGCCACTGATATATGCCTTCAACCAGAAGCCAGAGAAAGCGTCGGAGAGACAACCAGGCAGCTGGGTTTTATATCCAACACTCCACTGCACCGTGCACGTGAGTGGCACTGACAACGTAGTTGCTGATGCCCTTCCAGGATTAACGCTATCACCATGCCGACGACTGGATACTAGATATTGAAACCGCTCAGACAACGGACATCGAACCGCCTGACATTTTAAATGGAGACACGTCTTTAAACATACAAGCAATTCCAGTTGACGAGGACATCATCTATTGTGACATGGCAACGGAACGGCCTGACCATATATTCCTCAATCTTTGCGATTCCATGTATTTTCAAACGTACACGGACTGTCCCACCCAAGTGGCAGGTCAACTCTCAAACAAATCTCTCGGAAGTACGTTTGGCCGTCAATGCGTAAGAACGTTCTGGAGTGGTCGAGGAATTGCCTTCCCGTGCCAACGAGCCAAAATTCATAAGCACAACGCTCTGATTCCGGAAAAGATCACCGTCCCCGATGGCAGGTTTGATCACATACATCTAGACATTGTTGTGATGCCCTTTGGTTGATTGATACAGATATTGTCTGACAATGATTGGACTGTTTTTCCTGCTGGCCGAGGCTGCCGTTGAAGGATATGACTGCAGAGACCATATGTGAAGCAATATGGTCGCGCGCTGGATATCGCGTTTTGGATGCCCATTGACTATTAAAACGATCAAGGTACTCAATTCGAGTCTGCACTTTTAAGCTCTGGCGAATATGCTGGGAAGCGAGCATATCTACACGACGCCATACCACCCCCAGTCAAATGGTGATGATCGAGCGTTGGTACAGGTCCATGAAAGCCTCCTTTGATAACCGGATATACCATGGATCAAGCTGCTTCAACCGTCATGCTGGGCCTCCGCACGTGCTTCAAGGAGGACATTAAGGCATCAGCAGCAGAGATGCTATATGGGTACGTTACGTCTTCCCAACGAATACTTTACGAAGTGGATGTGCCGTCGGAACCAATTCGACTTTGCCAGCCAGTTCAGGAGAAGAATGCAGGTGGTAAAGCCAACTCCAGCTTCGCATCACATCAAGCGCAAACTCTTCCTGTTTAAGGATATTATCACAATTGTTCTCATGTTTTTGTTCGGACTGATGCTGTAAAACCCTTGGAGCCGTACACAGGACCATACCCGATTGTATCCCAGTCATCAGGACCGGGTCTTCACCATCCGCATAATGGGAAAAGAAACAGCTATTTCAGTCGACAGGCCTGCCAGCATTTATGGCGAATTCCGAGACCAGCTCTTCTGACGATCAGCTATCAAACGCCCCACAGGGACATATGAGAAGAAAAGACAAACTAAAGATTTGTAACTTTTTCAAGGGGAATACTGTGAGATGCCCGGATCGCAGCCCCTCAGCAACACTGACTTTAGAGTCGTTCGCTGGTGTGGCAACACCGGCGACTCGGGACAAGCGGTCTGGCATCTTTATATCTGACTGACGCTAAGCACAAATAAATGAAGTTTAAAATAATTAATAAAGATCCGTAATAAGAACTCAAGCGTACATTGGCCAGTGCGCCAAACCTTTTACTATTTGGTGGCGCACGCTTCGGTGATAATGTAAACTAACCTCGATCTCAATCCTCTTTCTCACTCATGTAAAATCCTCTCAAATCGAACTCGATCCTTCGCTCATTTATATTCTCTCCCTCCCCTCTTACTGACAATGGACCTGTTTTTACGATTGGTTCCATGTTGCGATTCAAAAACCCTCAAACAGGTAGGTCATCCCTTTGAAATGAATCTAATGTGATAGTTTAGAGGTATTTTTTTAAGTGTTTCCTGAAAACGGTTTGATGCTCTTGAACCTTTCTACTTTCTATAATTTATATTCCTCCTTTGTGTACCTAACACCGTCCCATAGCAATGTGCCTATATAGCTACTGATGATGCTTGCTTGGGCGCAAAACCGGCTACGCTGATGATCGTCGAATGCTGCAATCGGCGCTTCTTTACGAAGGCGGCTTGTCGTGATTACATCTTGATCATCGGGAACCTCTGTAATTGCATAAATGGCAGGAAATTTAGCACGTAGAAATTTCAAAAAATTTGAATTTCATTTAGCGTGGATATGTAAGTTTTAATATATCGAAAAGTTCGCGCTGCAGTTCCTGATTCTCCGATCGCAGTTTTCCACTTGCAAAACATTATTTAACTTTTATGCTGCTCTAAGTCGGCTTGTCGCGTTGTGTTCGAAAGTCGTCAATAGAGATGCAAGACGAATTTTTCAAAAGCGGCTAAAACTGCGCTTATTCTCCGAGCTATCAATGCTTCCTGACACTATCAACCAAGTTTTGTCTCCTGCAATGTTGGCAATTGGTCTGATAGTAGAATCTGTCCGACGCACATTAAATCGAAGAACAAACCAGAACCTATCAACAGATCGATACGTTGGAGCTTGGAGAAATTAGGATCAGCTAGTTTTAGATTATTCGGCATTGGCCAATCCTTGCGTCTAGGTCGAAGTTAGGCTGCATTTCCGTAATTGAGTGGTGACAATTGCAGCGAAGGAAGCTCGATTGCTTGCGTCCTGGGATTGTACAACTATATGTACAGACTTGCTCGAATTTAGAATGGAATCTCCGATACCGGGGAGATGTTAACATAAGACGAACGATGATCCAATTGCAACTGATTAGCAAGTCTAGATGTTACAAAGTTTGTCTGTGATGCAGAATCCAAAATGGCCCGACATGGGATAAGTGCTCCATAACGATCTGTTACATGGACGAGGGCAGTAGGTAGAAACACGTTCTGGGCCACTGAGGCAATCTTGAGGTCGGCTTTCTCCATTTCTCCTTGGTCTTGTGGTCCAATTTCGTGCCTATGATGTAGATCAGTAACCCATCCGAAATCTCAGAGGGGTCGCAAGGTCTGAAGTGCACGCAAGTGCGAATTGATTTTGTCGGTGAGCGCGCGGGAGCCGATAGCCGAGCCCTTCTCCACCCGCTTGCAGCCCGAAAATAGCCTTGACGTGTGTGCCTGACCATGTAACAGTTTATTATCGAATCGCAACAGTTGTAAATTCAACGCCTTGTCGTAATTTTCAGAATGCCACGAAATCGCCGCCAGCGCAGCACCATCTAGACATCCCGAAGATATCGCCCGGATGATTGTGTATAAGATGGTCTTTGTGCACCGTTGTCGAGAACATTGAGTGTCCATTTGCCAATCCATGTAGTTCCCACCGAATCGCGAAAGCTGCAACTCGGGCATTCGAGAACGGCCTATACTGTATTGGCGAACAACGACGAATTCCTCCTCGAGAGTAAACCAGCCGTTGGAATTGGCAACATTAACCGTGCGAGCAGCCATCAACTCCGGACAGCCTGGACCTAGTCTTCACATAAACATTCGAAAAGTCCACTGGGCATCATGAGCTAACTGCAGGAAATCCAGCCTTTCAAAGGTTTGAGCGGTATCGAAATCCGCATTCATTCGCTCGATTTGCTCGTTCAAGATGAAGTTCTGCCTCATCTAGCTTTGAAGCATTTCCTTGGTGAAAAGCGATCCATGGCCAGAGTTCGCGCGCGATGGAGGCCTTTGTGCTTGCAGAAATCTACATCACTAGGTATTGCGGCGTTCTCGACAAATCAGGCCAGGTGCTGCCATGTTGAGGTTTTAAAAGAGTCACTCAGCACGACCGAAAAAGGCATCCTGTATACGTATAATCGTGGAAACCGGGCGAGGCCTGGGATTAAACTCAGCGTTTTTGCTGCATAGCCAAAGATTTGTCCGATTCCGCTTTGTTCACTGCATTGTCGAAACAGAGAAATTAATAGCCAGCAATGCGTGTATGTAAATGGTTTTAGCACCGAATTGGTTTAAACGCCGAAATTTTTAAGGATAACGAATGTCGATCGCGAACGATTATTAATTGACACTGCAACCAGGTTTCACGTCGCGGTCACCAAATTTTATGTGGAGATAATGTTTAATAATAATGAAATAATAATTAAATAAAACTCGGCGCAGAAATAAAATTACGATATGTACTTTAATGCGTGACATCAAATTGCAGCAGTGTGGCTTGCCTGCCCTTTACATTGCTGCTCCGATCGCTAAAGCGCAGCTTCGCTCGGCAGACGTCGGTAGGCAGACGCAAAGCGGAGATAGCGAAGAGCGAGCTTGCAGAGAGCGTTTAGCAGGGCAAGCAAGACGCAAAGCTTTTAACAAACAAATGAGTGACATAGACATAAGTAACAAACAAAACATGTGTGAAATTGCTAGGATGGACGATTTACTTGTCCGAACACGTCTTTACTTAACTCATCCGCCATTTTGAATGAACGAGCGTCGATCTACATACTTTTCATGTGCCCGTATCTTCGGTATTTTTCTGGGGTGGCCGTACATTTATGGATTCTTAATCTAAGCTAGGGATGCCGTATTGGCTGATATAGGTTGTAATGGGGCTGCCGTACTGAGTGATAGGGTTATCCTACCACAACTCGGCCATCCTGACTGCTGGATCACCTGATCCACTTAAAGATAAGGAAATTCCTATTGTGGCTTACAATTCGTATACTTATGCATATATTACATTTGTTCCCTTATGTATATATATTAGCTTTTATTTCTGTTACCTATCCAGTGTTTTATGTTATTGATAATCCAAACACCTTGATATGGGTTACAAACTTGAAAACCTTCAACATCTTTTTAACAAAATTTGTCATTTTAAAAACTTTTTTTTTCGATTACATAGGGCCTTTGTTTTTGGATTAATTTTTTAGATGCTCCCACTGTGCAATCAAAATTTTTAACCATCACATAGTCTCCTTCCTTGTACCCTTAGGTTTCTTTAAGCCCTTGTCATATTGCTTTTGTTGCACGCTTGAGCTATCTCTATATTTTTTCGCCGCATTATCTGATTAATTCATTAGATCTTTTTTTTCTTGTAAAAGCCACCTATTCTTCTAGTTTTCTTTTAATTCGTCTACAATTTTTCCCTCTGTTCTATGCCGAATTTTTTACAAGGCACTTGCTTTGTGAATGTGCTGTGTGTTATTTAATGCATGTTCTACTTTGTCTATCACTGCATCCCAATGTATTCCCTTTTCTGGTTCTACTAATTTCGCCGATTGGCCCAAGGCTTCTATTGACTCTTTTCACCTGACCATTTGCTTGAGGCGATCCTGTAGCGATTTTAATGTGTTTAATATCAGTCTCTGTCATGAACTCTCGAATTCGTTTGATGTGAAGCAACTCCCTCGATCTGAAATTATGCATTTGGGTTTGCTATATGCTCTAAAGTAGTCTTTAACTCCGAAACGATGAACTCTCGAGTATTCGTTGTTCTTGTTGTATATAAACAGCACGAACTTTGTAAAGGCATCAACAACTACTAATATGTGCTTTTTGATCTACCATTATCAACCGGACCGTAATGATCGATGTGGATTAGCTTTAATGGCATATTTCCTTTTGGAATGGAGTACATTGAAAAAAACAATTTTCAAAACATTAAAACCGAAACTTTTTCTTTAACGTTTGGAAACCAATAACTTTTGTTAATTATGTTTGTCATTTTTTGTCTCTACCTATGTGTCCTATTTCGTTGTGATATTTATATAAAACGTGTTCTTCCATTTCTGTTGGAACATAGGGCAATCTTCCGTCATTACTCTTCCCCTAAACTACACCGTTTCTATTTCGAAAAAAACGGTGTTCATTTTTTTTAACTGTTATGCTTAATGACGTTAAACTTTGTGATCCAGTTATTTGGAAATAACTAAATTGTCTTCAAACGTGCAATTTCTACTATAAGAATATTTGTCATCTGCTCAGCGCATCTACATGTTGCATTCTGCTGCCTTCTCTATGGCTCAGCTCAAAATCATAATTTTGCAGCTCTAAAGCCCATCTAGCAATACGCTATGTTGAGTTCAATTTTGTTGAATTAACGTAAGGAATGATCTCAGTCACAATCTTGAACCGTTTTCCATATAAATATATGCGAAACCTGCGCACCAGCGTAAATAATTGCCATTGTTTCCAGCTCAAAGCTGTGATATTTTGATTCCGCTGCAGTTGTTCCAAAGAAAAAATAAAAATTGGATGCAGATTTTCCGTCGTCGTTCTTTTTGAAGTAACACTGCCCCGAACACCAAGAGCGTATGCATCACAGTGCAGTTCTATCTCGTCTTTGTGATTATAAATTGATAAAATGGGTGCCTGCATTAACATTTCCTTCCAGCATTGTAAAAGCAATTTAATTCGTTTTCACCAAATTGAAAATTTGGTATCCTTTTCAAAAGATCGCAAAGCGGTTTGGCAACAGTTGAGAAATCTTTTATAAATCTCCTGAAGTGGAGATAAGCCGAGAAAACTTTGCACAACCTGTACTTTGTCTGGGATTGGAAAGTTTTTGATTGCTTCTAATCCTCTGTCATCTGCTGTTATACCTTTGCCCATTTATTAAAAGTCCAGATATTTTATGTTTGATTGTAAGAACTCACATTTGTCTATTCGCAATTCTAACTTGTTTTTCGCTAATCTAATGAAGACTTCCTTTAGCGTTTCTAAGTGTTCCTTTGTATTTCTGCTGGCAACCATTATGTCGTCCATGTAAACAATAACTTTATCATCTCTAATCAAATCATCGAATATCTTGTTAACGAACCTTTGAAACACTGCTGATGCTGTTTTCAGACCCTGCGGCGGTTCTGAGGAACTCGAATTGTCCTAAAGGTGTCACGAACGATGTATATTTAATCGATTCCTCATTAACAAACACATGAAAGTAACCATTTTTGAGGTCAAGATTCGTAAAGATCATTTTGTTGGCTAGTTTGTCGAGCAAATCATCGATGAGGAGTATGGGATAGTTGTCCTTAATCAAAGTCTTGTTAAGTTTGTTCAAACATGAACATATTATCGTCAATACAATGCCACTTTCGGCCCCTTTGCAGAATGTTTAAACATAAATAGATTATTGTACACATTCACTCATGTAACGACACCGATCTCTAAAGAAATCACATAAAGTAGACAAGTTATGACTGCACGGGGTGTAAAACAGAGATCTGTAACCCATTAATACGACAACAAAACACAAGTGGAGAAAACACTTAACAAATGCGGTCCTAAAATAAAAAACTAATGTAAGCATGTACTCAAATAGACACCCTCAGTAAAGTGTATCCTCTGCGTAGGTCTAACGATAATTATAGACTACCAAATTGTACCTCCTACCTCATTGTCAAATTACATATAAGGCTCTGATTTTAAGAATAAAATTTAGTTTGAATTTACAACTCAACTCGCAAATGTCTAGACTTTTCTTTTTAAGGTCTTAACATTTTGGTCCTTCGAGAGACTCTCCGTTGTTTCCCCCACCGTGGTAAGAGCACGGAGTTAAACCAGCTCCTTTGAGACTGATCAAGGTCTAGTTCACTCTAGTTCACTGACAGAGTAAAAATTAATTAATGAAACGTAGCAAAATAAAAAATTCGATTTCCCTCTATAGGAAGGATATCTATTGTATAAAATAAATTAAATGAAACGGAAGTTTCAATTAATAATTTTGAAAAATACGAGCTGACAGGCTGTATTTTAATAGATAACGAAATATGTATATCTATTGTAATTGAAAAATAAAAATTTTTCGCGACGGTGGCGTTTTCGAGGCCGGAACATCGAAAGAGAAAAAATAATAATCCGAAACATCGAAAGTGATTAATGGCTGCAAAAAAAAAAAAAAAAGTGGCAAATATAACTGTGACTGTGACTCAAAAAAAAAAATTGGTTTGTGTGTGCCCACTGTGCAAGCAACGATAGAAGCGATCAGCGACAGCGACAATAACTGCAGCGACAGGAAGATCAGCGACAGCGACTTCAGCAGCATCGACATCAGCAGCAGTGACAATAGCTGCAGCGAGGCACAGGCAACACCAGCAGCAGCGACAGCGATATCAGCAGCAGCGACGTAAGCAGAGGCAACACCAGCAGCAGCAACAGCGGTATCAGCAGCAGCGAATTCAGCGGCAGCAGTAACAACAACAGCAGAAGCAGAATTCATCAGCTAAGTCTCATATTTCAAATTGTTTTAAGCCCAATTAAGTAAAAAAAAATTAAACTAAGATGTTGTCGGAACAAATAATTCAGCTATTAGAGGCTCAAGCAGCGATAGCAAGGGAGATTAAAAGATTGAAGCTGGTCATTTGACCAGCGATGTAATCAAAGGTTAGGAGACCTTAAAAAACAAAGTTACAAGGGCAATAATTCTGCACTGTTAACATATGGAGAAGTCGATCATGACTACTATAAGAGACAGCAGTACGAAAAATGATCAAAATATAGAGGACATACATAAAAAGTATGTAGAGTCAAAAAATGAAACATTAACGAAAGGGAAGGTAGAAAAAAACCAACTTACAACCAGTGGAGACTGGAACTTTGAAGAAAAAAATGTTGAGCCCAAAATTGACAATAGCTTAGAAAAGTTATCTGAGGAAATCGACAGAATAGTGGAAAAATCTGAAGTCGTATTTAGAGCAAAACCATGCAGAGGTTTGATCAGGCTACACTGGGAGAGTGTAGAATGAGAAAAGGAAAAATTGAGTTCCTCAGTAAAGACTGGAGCTCAAAAATTGAGGAGTATTATCATAGCTATGAAACAAACGACAACTTCGACAACCAGATCGAAGATTTGGAATTTGATATTCAAAGCATGTTGAGCAACCTAGAAGTTAGGATGCAAACCATAGCTGAAGAAAACAGCATGGATACTAAAGGGCAACGATAAAAAAGAAGATATCGATTTGCCTGATCTTCCGAAAGTAGAAGTACCCACAGTCTCGGGCGAAGAAAAAGAGTGGGACGGCTTTTCACAAATATTTTGTGAATTAATTCATAACAGAGATAGTCTGAGAACATCTCTAAAATTCAATTATTTGAAAATCGCGATAAAGGGTGAGGCACGGAGTATGGTAGCTCACCTTTTAACTGGGCCGCTGGAGAATTAAAATGCCGCTTGGGAATTGCTGACCAAGCGGTATGAAAAAATAAACGAAAAATTTTTTCGGATCAGCTGAATCGTTTACTAGACTTTACCAATGCTAGATCACGATTCAGCAGAAACATATTAAATGGTTTTCTGATTCTATAAATGAGTCAATACATTTAATTAAATTAAAGTCACATTTAACAGAAGAAGTTGATGTGATTTTTCGCGCACATTGTGTTGAAAAAAATTCAACAAAGATACCTTACAATTATATGAAAGTCATATAAAAAGGACAAAAAGAGATCCAAGCATTGCCAGATGTAATGGAATTTTTAGAACAACGGTACACTTCTCTTTACACGTCGCAGGATAAAGAGGGAAACCGTTGAAAAAAGTAGTGCAACATGGTAAAATAAAAGAAAATTGTCCGCTATGTAAAATGGCAGGACATACCATAGTCACTGCTATAAGTTTAAGGAATGAGTCCGATAGATAGAGGCCAGTTTATTAAAAACAGCGCCTTTGCACAAAAATGCTGTAGGCATGATATGTATAAGAAATGCTTGTCTGAAATTTTATGTGGGATTTGTAAGAAACCTCATCATACGATGCTCCATATTCCCTACGAAAAGAGGGAAAATGTTAACACTTGCTTGACAAAAGAACAAGCGTTCTTAGCCACAGCACTTATAAAAGTAAGGGCAAGGAATGGTGGCTATCAAAACCTTAGAGCTCTCATTGATTGTGGGTCGTATTATTATTATCGTAATTATTGTACCATAATTTCAGAAGAAGCTGCGCAAATATTAAACTTAGTACGAAAAAAGCGAACACCGAGGTAAGTGGAGGTCATCTACAGACTCTTGCACTTCAAAGTACAAAGTTGTTTTATCGGTAAAAACTCGTGATTATAATAAAGGTCCTCTAAATATTGAAGCAATTATTCTTCCAAAACTGATGAAAGCTTTACCATTAAAGTCTTTCAATATTGACAAAAAACTAAGTGGCAAGATTATGTGTTGGCAGACCCTAACTTTAACAAACCAAGGAGGGTAGATGTAATAATTGGGATAGATTTGTATACCCATATTTAAAAAGACGGAGTAGTAAAAATAGACGGACTACTTGGACAAAATACAGAATTCGGATGGATTATATCCGGTTGCACCAAATCAAAAGGTGATAAATTTATTGTGGCGACAACAATTGAAGTTGGGGACTTAGAGCGGTTCTGGGAATTGGAAAGTGAAAAGAATGACGTAGAAGAAGATGTGCGAGGAGCATTTCGTGGAAACAACAAGAAGAGATGAGAATGGTAGGTATGTGGTTAAAATACCATTTAAAAAGAAAAAGGATCTAGGAGATTCAAAACCCCAAGCTATAGCGCGATTTTATAGTTTAGAAAGAAAGCTCTGCAATAATAAAACATTAAAAGAAAATTATTAAGTTTCATGCATGAATATAAAACTTAGGACATATGGTAGAGTCAAAGAAGAAGGGAAATATTATTTGCCCCATCAAGGAGTCATAAGAGATTCCAGTCTAACGACAAAGCTGAGGGTGGTTTTCGATGCTTCAGCAAAACCACAAACAATAAAAAGTTTAAATGATATCATGTGGGTTGGAACAAGGGTCCAAAAAGATATCTTCGATATTATTGTGAAATGGCGTAAATGGCCATTTGTAATATCTGCGGACTTTGAAAAAATGTACCGGCAAATTAATGTTGATAAAGACGATCAACAATATTTGCATATAATTTGGAGAGATAATCCAAACGAAAAGTTAAAAGATTATAAACTTTACAACCGTTACGTACGGTACAGTCAGCACCCTACTTAGCAACCAGGTGCTTGTTGCAATAGCAGATAATTGCAAAAATCAAGCAATTAGGGAAATCATAAAGAATGATTTTTATATGGACGACCTGATGACAGGTGCCGACACGATACTGGATGCTAAAAAGCATGTAAAGGAAGTTACCTGGGAGTTTAATAAACCTTGGGTTTAACAAGAAAGTGGATAACAAATATCCCAGAAATTATAGAAGGCATTAAAGATGACCAAGAAAATAAAGTATTAACCATTGAGGAGAATGAATCCGTCAAAACATTAGGACTACAATGGGAACCGGTTAAAGACGAGTTTAGGTTCAATTTCCACTATGAACCAATTAAGAAAAATAACAAAAGAATAGTATTATCTACCTTAGCCAAGATGTATGACCCCTTAGGGCTGGTTGTCTCCAGTGACACTTGTCGGAAAATTGTTTATTCAAAAACTTTGGCTAGCAGACAAAAATGGGATGAAGAATTATCAGATCAGGATACTCGGGAATGGAATTCGTTTAAAAATAGTTTAACAGAGTTAGAGAGCATTCGGATACCGAGATGGCTAAATTCTCAGCACAATAAGTCGATGCAAATTCATGGGTTTGCCGATGATCCGAAAAACCTTATGCTGCCGTAGTGTATGCCAAAGTAGATAGTTCTACAATTTTAATAGCCAGCAAAAGCAAAGTTAATCCAAAGAAGAATCGGAAAAACTATTCCAAAATTAGAACTTTGTGCAGCACATTTTCTGGCAAAATTAATTCAACGGGTGAAAAAGCGGTTGGAAGTAATGTAGAGTGTTATGCCTGAGGATTCTACTATTACCTAGCCTGGATAAAGAATGGAAACATAAAGACAAGTTTATCAGGCGTCGAACTGACGAAGTAAGAAAGATTAAAGAAATTAAATGGGGACACGTTAGAACTGAAGACAATCCAGCAGATGTAGCATCAAGGGGCATTAGTGCAGATAAGCTAAAAAAGATTTTAAGATTTGGTGGAAAGGGCCTCAATGGTTGGCGAAATCTAAGGAACATTGGCCAAAAGAGGAAATTGAAGAAAAATTATGCATCTGCTCAAAATCTACATGGTAATAGCAAAAATAACATTTTTGTGAATTATTACAGAAATATTCCGTGTATGCATAAACTAGAAAGAGTCTTGCATATGTATTGAGGTTTATTCAAATTGAAACCAAAACGTAAGTGGGAATTGCAATCAGTCATTTTTTGAACCGTTTTCCAGATAAATATATGCGAAACCTTAGTAAAACAACAACAAGCTATCCAATTCGGTTCCAGCTCAAAGCTGCATAATTTGATTCCGCTGCAATTGTTCGCAAAAATAAAAAATTAATGCAGTTTTCCGTCCGTTTTTTGATACAAACACAGGCAGTTCTATCTCGTCTTTGGATTATAAATTGATAAAACTCCAACGCATTAATTTGAGTTAAACATCCCTTGATTTTAGATAAATTGTCATTTGCGTCCTTATTCAAAAGAATGCACATAAAACATTTGCAACAGTTGAGAAATCTGATATAAATCTCCTGATCCAGGAGAGGCTTGGAAATTTGGGCTAACCTGTAATTGTCTGAAAGAAAAAAACTTAAAAGGTGTGTCATCTGTGCTATATCGACAGATTTATTAAAAACAATATTTTATGTTTGATTGTAAGAAACACATTTGTCTATTCAAAAATCGCACCCGTTTTTCAAATACAGGTGAAGACTTCGCCGGGCCTTACCATATCCGATTTCTCTGGCAACCGGGGCATACGTCCTATAAAGGGATATATTTATCATTCGTATGCATGGCGACAAAATATTCTTGTTAACGAACTCAGAAATCTGACTTCAGATGCATTTTTCAGACTCCTGCGGCATTTTTCAGGAACTCTCTGAATTGTCCAAAAGGTTTTCCGAAATGGATGTAACTTTAATCGATTCCTCATTAACGAACAATACCAAAAACCATTTTGAGGTCGATTCGTAAAGATGGTTTTGTTATTAGTTTGTCGAGCAAATCGATCGGCATTTTATTCCCCGGCAGGACCTCAATCAAAGTCTTTGGGAAGTTTTCTAAAATCTATACATAACCTTAAATCCCCTTGGTTTCTCTCTTTTTAACCAATACGATAGGGGAAGCCTTTTGGTCTTCGGAATCACTTTGGTCGTATTATCCCGTCTTTTAAATATTCGTCTAATAATTGTTGCAGTTTATCTTTTCGCCATATGACAGTCGCCTTGAGCACAGCTAAACGGTTTTGGATTTTTCAAATTAAGTTTTATCTCGCAATTTAACTAAAGGTTCCTTTGGCCTTACAGTGTTTACATAATAGTCTTCGATGGTTTGCCTTAGTTGACATTTTAGCTCATGACTTATATTTTCCGCAGATGTAATCGACTTTTCATCTTCCAAATAATTGATATTAAAATGTCTGAGTAATGATTTAAACCTGTCACCCAGCCAGATGGCTAGAATGAAGAAATACATAAATGTAGGGACGATAGAGTCAGAAAAGTAACAAGAAAACATCAAGACGGGTTGATAAAACGACCTATAAATAAAATTTGTCCATTACCTGGAATTGAGTCGGAAGAGAAAGACTCAGGAATTTTCCAAAAGAGACCAGAAGTACTCGTAGTAGACCTCAAATGTCTATGAGGACTGATGGCAGCATTTCAGTTAATGCTTGAGTTAGTTCGGGAGTGTCAAATGCAAACATTGCTGCTTGAGGAACCCTCCTTTTTCAATGAAAAAATGAACAGTTCCACTTCAGATATATGATGGACCCGATGGGGACGTTGCAATTTCGCCTCATCCTGGGATTTAATTGTTTATTATAACATTTACCCGTATTTTTAAAATGATAAAAAACTAAAAGAATTGATTGGGAAAATGAGAGTTGTGTGTGTAGTTTACTTTTACTTTTGAAAATCAATGCAATAATGTCTTAGATAACTTACGGAAAGACAAATTGCAGACCTGGAGGAAAATAAAAACTTTTCATGCCTCAGGATAATAAAAAAAGAAGCGAGCACCATTTGAGTTTACGGGCCTGATTATCATATATTGTTTGGGATAATGGACGCCGAAGAAAGGGTTAAAGAACAAACCAAACGATGAAAACGTTATTAGATAACCAACCGCAACCTAGATGATTTAATTAAAAACAAACATCAGTGGTAGAGTCAAACGACAAAGCATTCTGCGAAAGAACTACCGAGGAAATAAAATCAGAACTTTTCGACGGAGCGCTAGAGTAGAAAACATAACGGAAGCATTAAAGGAAAGTTTTGTGTACAAAGAATCTATAAATTTCTTTATGGCAACAAAGCAACTAAGCTCCTAGATTGAAGAGGCGATAAAATTCAATCAGCAGTTTTAATTTTCCGATAGATTCAAAATTGTGGATTTGCCAAAGATTTTCGTTTATACTGCGGAAGGAGAAATAGCGAAATTTTTGAAACTTATTTGTTCAGTGAGCTATCAACAGTGAGTTCTGCAGTGAATAATTACAAATCGGCATAACACAGTAACACCGTGACAGTCAAGTTTAATAGTCTCTGAGATCTATAATGCCACACGATTTTTCACACTAGGCCACTGCAGTGAGTTCTGGGGGACAATGCAAACAAACTCGTCAGAGGGCCGATATTTCCAGGGTGTGGATACCAACCATGGTTGCTCTTGCTCTATAGTCTCTAAAATCTATCCATAATACACTATGCAAATAGCTTTACAGACTCAGCACTTTTTGTAAATTCTTTTGGCGAGAAAATAAGAATCAATTTTATCAATAAAGTCAGTATCAGAAACAGTACCATAACTGACTGTCACTCATCTTCCATCGCGCTATCATCAGAGGCTGTCGCCGTGTTTTCAGACCCTCCCTTGCGCACCGTAGGATACCCACTCCGAAGTTTTTCAAATTCTAAGGTGCGACGATGACTGTAACAGTTTATGTACCGTATGCAACCCAGCTATCACAGAAGCGGCCCGACCTTGATACAAACTGTCAGACAAGCTCTCGCTCTTCATAGTCTTTGATCACTAGGCGCCAAAAGTATCACGGACGGACATATTATTCAGGTTATCAGCCAACAGAAAAACAGCTACGGACGATTACCACCAAAGACGAAATCCAATTTTTGTTTGGCCGTACTATTGCGCTTTCTGACCGACAACGGTTTGGATTCGGACCGTACGGACGGACAAAGCAAATAAAACCCTCCCAACGGGTCAAAGTAATAATGCAAACAGATAATATGGATACTTTTATGGGGGCGAAGCTGCCGTTACACACAATGGATTTCACCACAAATCTGGTATACCCCAATATCATTTTTGATTCGGGTATAAAAGATTCCCAAGAACGAAAGCAAACGGCCTCTTATTTTTCAAGCCAAAATATCAGCACTCGAAAATGCGTGGAATCCTTCAACAAAAACGATTCCAAACTTCGCGATACAGAACAAAACGGATGAATACGTAAAATTCCGTGAAGACTTACGTACAACATGTAAGCAATACATTACGGTTTTTACCGAATGCATTGATAAACTGTCGCAGACGTCTAGTGCTCGTGGGGAACGTCAAATCGTCCCTAAAGAAAAGCATGAGAAACCTCCAGTAGGTCCCAAAGAAAGCGATCTGTTCCAGCAGTCCTCGAAGGATTACAGCAAACTGCGTTCACTATGTCGCCGACAAAAGGCCATAGTAGAGTCCGTTAAACGCAATCTGAAACAACTTTCAGAGGCGGAAGGACTTACATCAAGTGATTTGATAAAATCACTATGGACTCAAGCTCAGGAAGTCCACTTCACAATTCATGAGGAATACGAGGACCCAGTGGAAGGAGGATATGACATGGAATCCTACCTAACACTGGAAAGTAAGGTCCAAAGAGCATTGGCAAAATCAGCCACACCAAACACGGATAACGCAGCTTCCACGCATCAGCATCCCAAAGTTTGATGGGGATCTATTAAAATGGACCCAGTTCTTCGATCTGTTCTCATGCATGGTGCATGAGACCAACATGCCCACGGTGAAAAAGATGGGTATCTTAAACCACCGTTACCGGCGAGGCAGAAAGATTGATTCGACATATAGATCTAAAGGAAGAAAATTATGAAGCCGCTTGGGGAAATACTAGTTGACGCATACAACAATCCCAGAGATGTTTCGAACACGGTACTGAACCGCTGCCTCAATCACCAAACAATTAATGGCGATCCCAAGTCATTAAAAGAGTTGTATATAACAAACCATAGAGTCCCTTTGCATCACTAAAGGGATTGGGCATCAATATATCTACATGGGATCCGATATTGATTGCCATTATCAGAAACAAACTGGATGTAACAAATAAGGCCTTGTATGAGCAATCATTGGGAGCATTGAAGCTCAAAGGACATTCAGGCGCTGGATACGATGCTTCAGTTCTTGGAGCAAAGAATTCGAGTCTCTAGGAACCAGTAAGAAGCAATCCAGCATCAAGGAGGTCAAAAGGCAATGGCCATGTGCATCAGCAAACACAGGGAGAGCGCGAGCACCCTTATGCGCGACCGTAAGAAAGCAAGCCATTGGCTCTACGGATGCGAAGAATCGTCTAAATTCCATCAGAACGACTAAATTGGGTACAAAACAAAAAATGCGCGTTAATTGTTTAAGAACAAATCACAAACAAAACGCATGCCCAGGTCGAAATCACCGCTTCAAGTGCGTGAACAAGAAGCACAACACGATGCTACATTTGAAAACAGCATCGGGCGCAGCTACAGAATCAAGAGCACCAACAGATGGTGCAGCAAGTAACATTAGTTACAATCTACTGGCCACAGCAAAGGTGGCAGTAGAAGCCAACAACAACGGGCAGGTTGCTAATTTCAGAGCACTGCTAGATTCGGGATCACAGATAAACTTGATTCTGAACGAATGGCATCAATTTTGTCCTCAGAGCTAAAAGATACAAACGGATCCGAAAAGGAGGTCAATCAAAGACCAGCAGAGAGCACGAGTAAATGTGCTCATGAAATCCCTTCACAATGGTTTTACGCAAAGAATTGAAGCGTTCGCACTACCACAGATAATAGCTGATCAACCAGGCTCCGGGTACTCGATTCAGAGGCTTAAACGCGTACCAAGCAAGATCTCACTGGCAGATCAAACTTCCTAAGCCAGGCAAAGGAGCCATGCTAATCAGGCCGAGCATTACTACTCGTTGCTGCTACCAGATCAACAGCAGCTAAGGACTGGAGGCTACGTGCTACAAACACGAAACTGGGATGGATTGTGGCGGGAAAAGTCAAATCTGCCCACAATTCTCACCCATTTGTGCAACGGGGAGTAAACGAACTCATGGAAAGATTCTGGACTCTGGACAATCTAAAGACGGAAGACAAACCACGCACTCCAGTGGAAGCACGGTGCGAAGCTCATTTTATAGAAAATCTTCAGACAGCTTCAGACGGCCGTTTTATTGTAAAGCTCCCATTTTCCGAACACCCTTCAGCCCTGGGGAGATCGCAACAAAAGATTCCTAGCGTTGAGCGGCGAAGCTCAACAGAAACTTGAAGAGTTATGTGGACTTCATGGAAGAGTATGAAGGACTAGGACATATGAAGATTGTGCCAGCATCAAAAGTTCCCAAAAGGCACTACTTCATTCCACATCATTGTGTACTCAAACCTGAGAGCACCACCACAAAGCTTCGGGTAGTATTCGATGCCCTCATGCAAATCAACAAGCGGGAAATCTTTGAACGACATTCTGCAGGCTGGACCCACGGTTCAGAGCGAACTTATGTCCATTCTGCTACGATTTCGAATTCATAAGTACGTATTCACAGCGGACATAGAAAAGATGTACCGGCAAGTATGGATCATTCCGGAGGATCAATTCCATGGAAATGATAGTCTGAAACAATCCGTCCAGAAGGTCAGGTACTATCGCCTGAAAACAGTCACATATGGGACAACAGCTGCTCCGTTCCCTAGCAACGAAATGTCTGGATCATTTGGCAAATACAATACAAAGACAGACTACCAATAGGATCAAACAACTTTAAAAGCGATTTCTACGTTGACGACTGTCTAACTGGAGCAAATACTATTCCAGAGGCAATTCATGTTCGACAAGAACTAAATAAGATATTGCTACCGTCCGGATTCAAATTGCGCAAGTGGTGCTCCAACAATGAGCAACTTCTCCAAAGGAATCCCCAAAGAGGATATTGTAACCGATGTAAAACTAGGAGAGACACTAGAGCACTACAGCGTGAAAACTCTGGGTCTCATCTGATGCCGAAGAAGGATACACTGTGTGACGAACACAGAAAAGCAGGGCTACACGCATCACCAAACGGGTGGTATGTTCCGAACTGGCCCAAATCTTTGACCCACTAGGACTCTTTTTGCACCGGTGGTAGTAAAGGCAAAAATCTTCATGCAACAACTTTTTGGGAGCTCAAACTGGATTGGGATGACGAATTACCATTACAACACCAAACCGAATGGAAAGAATACCGGGACGACTTACAAACATTGAACAAAATGCAAATTCCCCCGGCATATCTACGATGGTAAAATTCCAGTTACCCAAGAACTCCATACGTTTGTAGATGCATCAGAACGAGCATATGGCGCAGCAGTATATGTACGCGCTACATACAAAACAAAAGTGTCAGTAAGATTGCTCTGTTCGAACTCACGTGGCGCCGACAGCCAAACAATCCGCTACCACGGTTAGAACTTTTGTGCTGCAGTCCTCGGTGCCGAGCTCACAAACCAGGTCCGACAGGATCTGCACATGGACATTAACACGGTTTCAGGATGTTTTGGAGTGATTCCACCGTTGTGCTATCCTGATAAACGCATCGTCATCAACATACTATACCTGGTGGGCAAATCGAATAGCCAAAATCCAGGCATTAACAAACCAGTCACAATGGCGTCACGTGTCATCGGCCAACAACGCAGCCGATGTCCTGTCGAAGGGATCGCAGCAAGCAGACTGGCAGATCACAATCTGTGGTTATATGGACCATTATTCCTGCACGGATCTCGAGACAAATGGACGAAGGCACCCAACATACAACCCAGCAATCTTGAGAGAAAAGCTAAACATGTAAGCTTGCCAATCACACCTAGCGCAATTTGGGACGAATTATACACATGCAGACAGCAAGCAACTCGTTCCACAAACTGCAAACGCATTGGGCATATATGTTACGCTTCTGCTACAAAACCAACAGAGCGCACACCACGACGCTCTGCGCAGAAGAACTGACTCGTGCCCGTGCTATAATCCCGCGAACCATACAACAAGTCGAGTTTACAGCAGAGTTAAAACAGTTTCAACGCTATAAGACTGTGGATAGAAAGAGCTCGATCATATCGTTATCTCCCTTCCTGGGACGATGAGCTCATCCGAGTTGGTGGTAGACTTGAAGAAGCTCTACTTCCATACAACATAAAACACCCAGTTCTGCTGCCTTACAATGACCCAATCGTCAAAATGATTTGCAGGAACTACATGAGAGGAACATGCATTGGTGCTCAAGCATTAAGGGGCAATCATAGGGCAATATTGATTATCAATGACAAGACAATGGCTAGAAGCATCATTCACAGCCGTGTTAGATGCACCAAGGCTACAGACCAAGCTGATGCACCAGATCATGGCAATCTCCCAGCACAACGAGTCCGCACAAAGCACGCCCGTTTCTTAATGCAGGCGTCGACCACCGTCGGACCAATCTCGATCCACCATAAGATCCGAGGCAAAAGACCAGATCGCCGTGTTCTGCTGTTTTCCACAAAGGCAGTGCACCTGGAGCCGGTAAGCGACCTGACCACGGATGCATTCTTGGCCGCCCTGCGTCGATTCTTAAGCGGGCGGGGAAGTTCCAAACTATTCATTGCGACAATGCAAACGAACTTTGTGGGTGCAAAACAACCAGCTTAAAGAATTAGAGACTCTATATTCAGCTCAAAGGCAGCGTGCTCTGATCACGAATCATTGCAACAAAACAAGTGGATTTTAAATTCATTCCTCCCAGGGCTCCATCGTTTGGCGGCCTCTGGGAAGCGGCGGTAAAATCAGCAAAAAGCTGTTGATAACAACCACCAACACAGCCTCATTGACATTTGAAGAACAAAACACAGTGATAATCGAAATTGAAGCAATTCTCAATTCTCGACCCATAACTCAATGTCAAATGATCCCACTGATACCACAGCGCTTCACCCCAGGACACTTCTTGATTGGTGAACCATTGACAACGCCACCTGACGTCAGCGATCATCAAGGAAGAACATTGGTAAAAGCAGCACAGGGGTGGCTATCGCGCCTAAAGCATTCATTCTGGAAACAATGGTCTGGAATACCTCAAAAGAATTGCAAAGCTCGGCATAAATGGAAGACCGCTTCACCAAACGTACTGGAAGAGTTATTAGTTTTGGTGAAGGAAGACAGAAGTAATGAAGTGGCCAATGGTCGCATTAAGACATATCCTGACAGGACAACCACGTACGAGTGGTTGACGTTAAGACAGCATCTGGCGTATACAAGCGCCCGATCACTCGTGCAAGCGCCGCTATTTCCAGAAGATGTGGCAATCAAACGTTCCCACAACGTGATCAGTGACACTACGAAGATTGATGAGCCAACGTACACAGCGAACAAAAATTGTCACCTATTAACATCAACATTATTGGTGCTGTTGCTCATGCTTCCATTAGCATTGTCACAGTCAATAAATGTGACACAATTCGCAAAACAAGCCTGGAATATTCTATGAGAAACTTGGAACATCAAGAATAGCAACGTCTGGGGGACCATGATCGTATACTATGACTTGGACCCATATTGGAAGGACATGCAACTAATGTCTGCTGGAATTTCAGAGTTACGATACATGTGCCTGAACTAAAAATGTTCCGGCATGTAACTCCATGGTTCAACACTTTCAACATGTGTGTATAACGAGCTGGCAAGCAGGAAGCGTTTTTAATGAAAAAACTCTCGAAAACGCAGATCGCCGCTGGATATCATAGGAAATGTAGCAAACAGTCTTTTTGGTGTTCTCGACGCAAAATACGCAGAAGAGATGACTCAATGGTGAGAAAGTGAAAACCAATGAAGACTTTCTACTACATCTGCTCCAAAACCAAACATCAATTGTCGACGCGACAATAAACGTAGTCAGAAAAGACAAAAGTAACAACAGATAATCGCCTAAAAAGTTTGAACAGCATGTGGCTACTATCAACCGAGAAAGAGGGTCATATCACAGCGATCATCTGACTCAAGCGTACTTAGGACTAATAGCACAATTAACCCTGCTCACAAATAACTCCAACGAATGCAGTCCGACATATCTGATGTCCTAATCGGTATTCATCATCGGAGAATAAGCCCCACGCTGGTGTCTCCCGAGCAACTAAAGAGACCAACTAGACCAGATACGGGATCATTTGCCACAAGATCAAATGCTGCCGGTCACAACGAAAGAGGTGATTCAACTATACAGAATCATGCGAGCCGAAGGAACCCTGACTGCAAAACACGTCATCTTCAAAGTTAACGCTACCGCTGGTCTCAAATACCAGCTCGAAGTCTTCAGCATCATCCCAATTCCGTTTTGGGATTCAACAAGCTGGAGTCTATTTGACCTCAGAACCACCATAGTAACTGTGAACATCCACCGAGACCAGTTCATGGGCACTACCTAAGAGGGAATCCGACGTTGTCTTAAAGTACACAACGAGGAGTTCATCTTGCTGACCATCAAACGATCTTCAATGTGGACAATCGCTGTGAGTTGCAACCGTTTAACAATAAAACAGAAACACTGTCAGGTAACACACACAAAGGCTGACATGGTGTGGATAAAAACTCAGCATCCAAATAGATGGATCTTCGCAACGCATTCTACAACTAAACTTCCAACAGTATGCAACGGAGTTCCGTCAACCATAACACTGGAAGGAACTGGTCTACTCTCCATGTCCCCTGGTTGCACTGCTCGCAATACTGAAGTAGACAGCACCTTCAGCACCACAATCAGCGAAGTAAAATCGACCTACACTCGGTTTTGGTGACGTGAGCCCACCGGAACATCACCCTCGCCACCAATGTGGCAACTGAAGAACCAGACGTCAGACTTTCTTCAAGAACTTGATGATCTACGCCAGCAACTATCAGCCATCAATCATCAAGAGCTGCCACACCATCTCACCACCGTGCAGCACCATCAACTCGCTGCTTATGCAGCCCTAGCACATCAATTCTATTGATCATTGCCTTCATTTTCCGGAAGAAGTATCAACTATGGAAACCAAGGCCATCAAATCCCGATCCAGCCGTGTCATCACCCCTATCCCTCTTGCACGCCGATTTGCCGTCGACTTGAACGATGGTTGAACACAGCTTCAACGGCCGGGAGAATGTTCAGTTGCAGAAATATGCTTAAGTAATAGTCTATAATACCCGTCGGCATAACACAGTAACACCGTGACAAAGTTTATATTTCACATGTAATATAATACCTCACGACAACACACTAGCCACTGCAGTGAGTTCTGCTGACAATGCACTCTCTCCGCAGAGGGCGAAGACAGTGGTGCAATTGCTGACCATCAAAATGTCGCAATTGCCCACCAGACACTAAAATTATCCATAATACACAAAACATATATTTTACAGACTCAGCACTTTTGTACCTTTTGTTACCTATAAATAAGAATCAATTTTATCAATAAAGTCAGTATCAGAAACAGTACCATAACTGCCTGTCACTCATCTTCCATCGCAATCATCAGAGGCTGTCGCCGTGTCTTCAGACCCTCCCTTGCGCACCGTAGGATACCCACTCCGCAGTCCAACTGGTTCAAGTTCTAGTTGCGACGACCAAACTGTAGACGGTTTATGTACCGTATGCAACCCAGCTTCCTACACAACACACACATTAACATTATTAGAAACATTGGTGCTCCAGGAAAAGAACAGGAACAGAATTGAAGGAAATTTACAGCCTATTAACAGCGAAAGGAATTTTTGTTGATAACAAATTAATTCTGAACGTGAAGATTCCCTGTTTGGTAGACACGCATCCCATTTGTTTAGGATAATTCCGATGCCGGTTGAGCATGAACAAGAATTAGTCAAGGTAGATTTGAGCTCCAGGTATTTAGTATATAATTTCGAAATTGATTCCTATCATTCGATGACTGAAGCTACCTTGAACAAATGCCAAAATGGCAAACGAATAGAAGAGTATGCGAAGGTGATTGGCCTTGGAGCAATGCCAATGATAATGCTTGTGAGATAGCTCCTTTCAAACCAAAGGGTAATTCAAATTGCGTTTATAGGAAGATAGCAGAGACAAGGTCATTTTGGGTCGAATTAAAAGACAGGGTAGTTGGCTCTTCAAAGTTCCAG
>VHIG01000069.1:0-28529 GCA_008121275.1 Drosophila lowei | reverse complement strand
GTTAGTGGATTTATGTGGCTGTTGCGTGCCCACACATACACTAGGCAACAAAATTGAATTTTTATTTAGGCTTCGAACCAAACTGACTTTTTCTGATAGATTTGGGGCTTTACAATTTTTGAATAAATAATGGTTTTTTACACCCGGAACTCGAAGATTATATGGGTATATTAGATTTTTGGTAAAAGTGGATGTGCGCAACACCCAAAAGAAATCGTTTCCGACCCCATAAAGTATCAATAGTCGAGTCGATAAAGCCATGTCAGTCTGTTCGTCCATCCGTATTGATGAGCGCCTAGATCTCAGAGACTACAAGAACTAGAACAACTCAAATTTGTATTCAGACCCCTGTGATATCACACTGTTACAAGTGTGTTTCAAAATGTCCGCCCTCACAAAAGACGAAAATCTGTGGCACCCACAAAATTTAAATGTAAGAGAAAACCGAAAACAAAGAATCATAGAAAGTGAAAATATCTTTAAGATTGCTGAATCTGGATCGGATCACTATTATAGCCAAAGGAACAAATGAAATTGCATAGTGTTATTAAAGAAGAGTAATATTGAGTGTTTTTAGTGAAAGAGTTTGCAGATTTTCATTATATTCGCACTTGTTTTTTTCGATTCGGGTTTTTACTTGGTTTGTCTGAGGGAATGATTTGTACACAGCCATGAGTACAGCAGTGATTTTATGAAAGCTTTGGATTCATGTAGGGCTCTAGTACATTACGAGATTGAAAACGACTTTCTTATGTCTGGTGGTACATACATTCACACGAATACTACCCTATATATACTCTACATATGTATGTGTATACAAATAATTCAATTTAATTAGCTAAGAAGCTAAGCTAACTATGCAAAGTACAATATTTTTTCATTACCTTCGAGATAAACTTTCTCCAGGTGATATGATTCCAGCTTGAGGATCATTAACCTGACATGCTAAACGGACTAAAAAATTGAGTACCGTATCGCAATATGACTTATCAATGGATCGAAGAACGTCATCAGTTTTAGTATATGATCCAACACCTGTAAAAATATAAAATTTATATATTAAATTACACTAAGTCAGATAGAAAAGATATCTGGGGAGATTAATACCCTTGCAGATTGGACGCTTGTGCATATGTAAGCTATCTGACTACACTAGGCAACAAGGCCAACACCTGTAATAATATAACATTTATAAATTAAATTACACTAAGTCAGATAGAAAAGTTATCTGCGGAGATTAATACCCTTGCCGATCGGACGTTCGTGCACATGTAAGCTATCTGACTACACTAGGCAACAAAACTGAACTTTTTTTCCGCTCTGAACCAAACCAACTTTTTGTGATTGATTTGGGGCTGTACAAAATTTGTCATGATTTTTTGTTTTTTCCTAGGTTAGGTTTTTTTTGTTAACATTTTTAGAAACTGGTATTTTTGTTTTATGTTTTTTCAGAGATTGTGCTTTTTTTTACATAACTTAAGTATCTCACGACTGGTTGTATTGAACTTTGTAATTCTGAAAAGCTGATAAATGCAGCTATAACTCAGATCAAAACACTTTGTAGCTTAAGCTTAACGCCTTCCTGCATATGTTTTTTGGCGAGTTTTGAAACATTATTTAAAATTTTATTTTCAAACTTTTGGTAATTTTGTAAATTTTTTTTAAATTTTCAAAGTTTTTTTAGAAGAAAGATTTTTGTGGCGTTGCAATTTTTTAATTTAAAGCTTGAAATTTAAAACTTCGAGATTGATATACAAAAGATTTATTAGCTTTCGAATTGCAGTCTTTCAAAACTACTCAAGTTATGTTGAAATTTTTTTTTTATTATTATTTTATTTTATTTTATTTTTAATAATACATATTGTTGTTTGCTATTACTGTTATGTTGAACTCAAGATTATAAATCTTTAAAAAGAATTATAGCCTGCGGACCAGTAGAAATGGTTGTGCATAACTTCAGCGACGGATATGTATATCGACGCAGCTGGCAATACTGATCAAGAATATATATATGTTTTTTAAATCCGATGATTTGCGATGTTTGCGGTTGATTTTGATTTGATATTTGATTTGCGGTGCAAAAATCTAGTCAAAATCATTATATCATCTACATCTAAATCTCACAGTTTCTACCGTCACTTAAATATTTAAAAATTGTATCTAATAAAATTAAAACAAGATGGAAAGGCCGAAGCTGTGGTTGAGCTATTACAAAGCGTTGGCCGTCGTTCTATGATCTAATAAGCACAAAAAAAAACTATCCTTACGGAAATATAGATAAATACTTAGTAGATGTTGCTACTTTCCTTGAACAGCGGATTCTCTTAGATTTTCAGCAGATTTTTTTCTGTGCTCTATCAAATCCGTTCCCTGGCGTTTACTTGAGGCTTCCCGAATCAGCTCATCTTCAGATCCATCAATTTTCGCTTCCCGTTCGTCTTCTTTAATGCGGTGCAGTTCCCATTTTATAATAACTTCTGCTAAATCAACAGCTAGCTTTTTATGTTCAATAGACGCAGTTGCGGGGAATCCAAGACGTTGCATATAATTAATCAAGTGCTGCACTAGTTGGTGTCTAACAGGAAAATAAACCTAAAATATATGCGTTTATTAAATATATATATATATATGTATAACGAAAGGACTTACTTTATAGTGTCGAATTATAAGTTGTAGAATATGAAAAAGCTGTTGCATTGCGTGACCTTCTTCAACGATAATTTTTTTTGTCCAATGAGTCAACATAGTGTTCCCATCTTCCATTCGTAATGGCATAGCTGGCGTTAAGACATCTAAAGCCTGTTTTACAATTGATCTGGCTTCTAATGCGTGTCCTTTCAGTAGAGAATGAAATACTTGTAGGACGATTTTCTTATGAATGGCCAATCTAGCGATTATATGCGCCAGCAATAAATGACCATGGTATCTGGCAGTAGGATCCACGGAATTTTTACTAAGTAAGCAAGGCCAGGCAAAGGTCATGAGGCGCCTAAGCTTATTTCCTTGTTTCTTATTATTAGCATCACCATCGTGTATATGTTGAGAAGCACGCTCAACCAGTAAACACGCAAGCTGTAGCAAAGCAATTCTTACTGCATCGTCATATTGTTTATCCGGGTCAAAGACCTTATTAATAAATACGGAAACAATATTTTTCTCATCTTCTTGATACGGAGTTGGCGGTGCGCCAATAAGTTTATTTCCTTCGCCTTTGTCAAAACTTACAGTGAAACAAGGAATTAAAACTGCTGTAATGATTTTTGCTTTTAGCTCCTCGGAAATTGAATTGTTATTGAAATTTTCAACAAAGCGAAAAAATGCGTTTCGTTTCCAGTTGACCGTAAAGCTTTGAGCAACAGTATTTTGTAAAAAGTCTCTTAAGAAATAGACGTCTGGAATAAATCGATAACACAATGCCCTTAATAATTGAAAGAGTAGATCAATGTCGTTTGTATTGTTTGAAAAATATAACAAAAGTATTCGTCCAATTAAATGCCATAGATCGCATGCCACATTTTCTACGCATGTCGAGTACAAATTACTATGCCACATACTCTTAAGGGCATCTACAATATCCTGACGTGTCGGAATCCATTGGTCATCTAATTCCATTAGTGTAAAAATAATCAAAACGGCTTGATGCTGAGCTTCGTATTTATGTGGTTGGTGGATATCTGTGTTCCAATTTAAATATGCCAATAATATTGTATATTTACTTGTTTTTATTACAGAACGAAAGGATGTTCCCATTTCGTGCTTTAAAATATAAATAAAAAAACGGTTCCATTGAGCATCCATCATAATTGATTCCATTATAAATAGATCTACAGTTTCAGCAGGAAACCGTTGAAGAAACTTTAAGAGCGCTTCGCGATATGGACTAGATGCCTCTATCATCAAGTTATTTTCCGTTTTTAAGACGAGTTGGCATAGCTTTTCAATATATTTTGGTGACGCTGATATATGATAAAACATTTCAATAAGTGTGACAATTTTCTGTTCATATTCTCCACCTTTAGATGACGCAAAGAAATTCGTGTTATGATTGGTACACTTATAATCACTAACAAATATTTCAATAATTTTAGTGCAATGTTGCAATATTTGCTCACTTAGCTTTTCATTAAACATTTGTGGGAATAACTGAGTAAAAAATGACAATCGCTTTATTGCTGGAATAGATAAATTCCTATGGTCTCCCAACTTCAGAAGTAGTGGACGCATCGCAGATTGAATCTAGAAAATGTTCAATAAAATAATTTTTATATAATAATAATTTATATATATATATAAATATAATTTAATAAAATATTTATATAATATCGTATTTTTATACTCGATACTCAAAGAGTACAGGGATATATTAGATTCGTTTAGATGTATGCATGTAACTGCCAGAAGGAAGCGTTTCCGACCGCATAAAATACTTTTTTAATGACTACACTATGCAACACCACATTTCCGCTGTGAACCAAAACGTTTTTCAGAGGTTGCTCTTTTTTTTACAAGTAACTTAAATATCTTACGGCTGCACTGTGGTTCCGCCAAAGCACACTGGGCGGAATTCCCAAATAAGTGGCATAAAGTCGAATAAAGCAGATATCGAACTGAAACTTGGCGTATTTGATATATATAGCACTCTAAATATTTGAACAAAATTTTAAATTCATTTGACCACGCCTACCCAAATAGCCCATATATGGCAACAGTGCGTATACGTGATTACAAAGGAAATTCATGAGAACTATAAAAAAAAGTACTAAAATTTTAAGGGAATCCATTATTCTGTTTTCCAAAACAATTTTTAAGCGCATGGATAGCCACTGTGAATGTTTTTTTTTCTAAATGTGCATATTTCGGTTGCACTTTTGCAGATTCGAAGAAATATAAATTGCAAAGCTTCTAACTTTCTTGTTCATTTCACTAATGTTTTCATTGGTTAGTGAAGATTCCGTCAATTGGCCAACTATCCAGTTTGCAAGGGCGGTAGAGTTGCGGCCGTTGTCGATCCATACGTCCAGAAGCGTTGCATGACAGAACTCAAGCTGATCTAAAAGTTCAAAGTACCGCAAGAGCCGCAAAAAGCCGCAAACTGGATTATTACTTACTTTTAATACACACTTTCTACTTTATTTTAACATACATTACATAACGCACAAACACGCAGAAGGTTAGTTTTTACTCCACACAAGACGAACACATTGATTTGGTTTTCTTTTTTTTTTGGACAATACAAAACAATTAACATACATATATAACATATAACACATTTTAACACAAAATGTTTTTTGTTTTTCAATCTACATACCCGGGCCTATAAAATCCATATTTCACAATATTTTATTTTTGCAGTGTATGAATTTGCCAAGCGCTCAAAGTGAATAAAAATTTCCCGACAATTTTGTCGCAGGAATCAGCTGACTTATCAACTGACTTTGAAGCTTGATCAGAATGACAGGGTTGCATTTTTAGCAACAAAATTTATTGATTTTTAATATATAGGGATTCTACTTTCAATATATTGAAATATAATTAATATTTGCTTCGAAAAAATTTTCGACTTTATGCCACTTATTTGGGAATTCCGACCAGTGTGCAAAGGCCAAAAATCAAAAAAAAATTATGACAACGTATAAAAAAAAATTGTAAGCAAATTGTCTCTAAAATGTTCAATCTTCGCAATGGCAAACTGGTTTTTTCCGGAAACATAACGGGACTTTCTAAAAATAGAACAAAACCCATGAACACGTGTTCATTTTTAGAGCAAAGCCAAGCAAAGGCTAAAACTTTCGACGAAAAAGTCAGCTTCAAGTCGTTCGCATGTTCTTGGTCTGATTACAATTTAAAAAGTTATCAATGGATTTTGAAGTTAAAGGTGTTTATTTTATTTTTGTAAATAATTAAAAACTAATTTGTGTGTTAGACCTTTTAAAATTAATGTTTTATGTAACCTTTGTTTTTGTTCCTTTTTTGTGCATGATTTTTATGTTTACTTAAAGTTTTAGTTGTTTTCCCCCCCGATTCCCCCATAGATTTTATATTCATTGTATTAATCTAAGTCTTTACTTACTAAAAGTGTTTAAGTCAGCTGCAGAAACTTGCAGATGTGTGTGAAATATTCAATAGTCTAACACACCTTATTTTTTCAAGGTCGAACTTGCCCAGCAGAGCCACCGTGTTTGTTTTGTGTATTATGTGTTTGTATTCGTCTTTAATTGTGGTGTAGCTCTTAATATTTAATATTATATTAATATTTTTCATTTTTAACTTTTAATTTGATAGGCAACATATGTCAGTGTGTATTCGAACGCCTACATATTTTTAATTTATGGTGCTCCAAAAAGGGCACAAACACTGAAAAAGTACGAGAAGTTATTACTGCTGTACAACAAAATATTGAAGACAACGGCTTTATAACTGAATTGAATGCGCTTATTCAACCTATTGAATACATTTGTAAAAAAAAATTGTTGTATTTTGGATGCGTTACAAACGTAAAAAATCTTCCGTTTTACAATATGAATGTGATTGGCTGGGTACAAAGGAATCAATTTTATTAAAATGTACCCAAAATGTATCCCAGAAAAAGGCGGAAAGTGCTCCACGTGGCCGTGAAAAACTTAATAGCTTAATAGGCGTATAGCTCAGCTGGTCGAAATTGATAACTCCGCTGTTTCTGCATGACGCAACGAAAATCAAAGCCAAAATGTGTTGCCAGCGGATCCCATTGAAGTAATTTCTCTTTTAATGGAGACCGGCATGACCAAACACCAATATTTGCTGGTACGAAATTTTGTGAACAGCAAAATATCATTTGGTGTTCTTCCAAGCTATCAATGCATTTTAAGCTCCAAAAAAGAGAGATATCCTGACAACATATCTGTGGATAATTCTTACGCTGAAGTCGAGCTTCAAAGTTTATTAGATAACACAGCCTCGAGCATATTAGAGCTTCAATCCAATGTTGTTGAAACCATCGAAGATGATTCTATTGCACATCTGTTATTAATTGGAAAATGGGGTTTTGATGGAAGTACGGGCCATAGCGAATACAAGCAAACTTTCTCTAAAAATGATTTAGACGACAAAAGTTTATTCGTTACATCATACGTACCTCTCCAACTTATTTCAAAAACTGATCAAAAAATCATTTGGAAAAACCCCCGGCCTTCGTCAACGCGTTATTGCAGACCAGTTCGATTCCAGTTTAAAAAAGAGACGACCGAAGTAACAAAATCAGAGGAGAAATATTTCAAGGAGAAAATAAGTTTTCTAATACCGACAGAACTATGTGTCCAAAATAGAAAAATATCCGTTGAGCATAGCTTACAATTAACTATGGTAGATGGAAAAGTTTGCAACGCTTTAAGTGATTCGCACTCTACTAAATGTTATATATGTGATGCAAAGCCAACGGAGATGAACAATTTGAATGAATGTTTGGACAAAGTGGTTTTAAAAAAATATTTCGAATTTGGCTTATCTCCACTTCATGTAAAGATAAGATTCTTCGAATACTTTTTACACCTTTCGTATAAGTCAGAAATTAAGATGTGGCAGGCTAGAGGGCCCCAACAAAAAGAAAAAGTTTTAGAAAGAAAGAGAAAAATTCAAAAGGATTTTCGGGATAAAATGGGCTTAATAGTAAACCAGCCTAGAGATGGAGGTAAAGGAACCTCCAACGATGGCAATGTAGCAAAAAAATTTTTTTCAAATCCACGGTTGGCTTTAGAAATTACAGGTCTTAATGAAAATCTGATCCAAAGTTGTGCCACGTTACTTCAAGCTTTAGCATCGGGACACAAAATCAGTGTGGAAAAATTCAATGAATATGCTCTAGATACTGCAAAAGAGTTAATCAAGGAGTATCCCTGGTACTATTTGCCGGCAACAGTCCATAAGGTGCTCATTCATGGATCTGCTGTTATAGAGCACGCAATCGTGCGCTGCACAGCTGCAGAGGCGAACAATAAAGAAATGAAGAAATGCAGACTGAATCATACCCGCAAAATGTCACGAATATTAACAAATACGGATATACTAAATTACCTGGGCAGAGAAAGATTCCAAAAAAAGACAATTCAAAGTTATTTGAGTCAGTTTATAGTTTACTTGACGAGCCATTGTAAAATGTTGTATTATTTTGAAACTACAACCATTGTAAATATTTTTCATCATTTAAATTGCTCATAAATTGTTATTGTTTATTTATTTGTTACATTTTATTAATTGGTGTTAATTGGTTGGCAGTTTTTTGCAATTACAAATACTATTTAAGAGGTAAAACTTTCAGCTCTCTACTGCTATTAGAAGTATTTTTGGCCGCGCTTCCTTACAAGCGGAACCACAGTGGGCTGGTTGTATTGAACTTTGAAATTCCGATAAGCTTGTGCCTTTTTTATAAATAATTTTTTTCAGCCCAACATCAAATTTAGCTTTAAAATAATTGGTCAATGCAACAATTTGCGTTTTCGTGCAAACAGCTGACGCCGCCCGATTTTGGTATCGATACTTCGGACGTTAAACATAGCAGAGGCTTTTTTGAAAGCAATACACTAAATTATGCTTGTTCAAAGATGAACATATTCACTCATGTAACCAAAAAACAGATCTCTAAAGAAATCACATAAAGTAGACAAGTTATGACTGCACGGGTGTAAGCAGAGATCTGTAACCCATTAATACGACAACAAAACAGAGGTGGGGAAAACACTTAACCAATGCAGTCCTAAAATAACACTAATGTAAGCATGCACTCAAATAGACACCCTCAGTAAAGTGTATCCTTTGCGTAGGTCTAACTATAATTATAGAATACAAAATTGTACCTCATGCCTTGTTTTCAAATCACATATAAGGCTCTGATTTGAAGAATAAAATTTAGTTTGAATTTACAACTCAACTCGCAAGTGTCTAGACTTTTCTTTTAAGGTCTTAACATTTTGGTCCTTCGAGCCGGATTATTTTGGTCCTTCGAGACTCTCCGTTGTTTACCCCCTGTGGTAAGAGCACGGAGTTAAACCAGCTCCTTTGAGACTGAACAAGTGTCTAGTTCACTGACAGCTGAAGGTAGAAAAATAAAAAATTCTGGTTTTCCTCCTGTAGGAAGGAACAGAGTATAAAATAAATTAATGAAACGTAAGTTTCAATTAATAATTTGGAAAAATACGAGCTAAACAGGCTGTATTTTTTAATAGATAACTTTATATATCTAGTGTGATCGGAGTATATCAAAAAAAACTGTATATGTATATCTATTGTAATTGAAAAGAAAAATTTTTTCGCGACGGTGGCTGTTCAGGCGAAGCCCGAGTGTACATTTTTTACCATCTTTCTATTGCCTATCAATTCACTTTCTTTTCCATTTTGGTCATTATACTAAACTAACGTAACGTAAGCGTAGCTTTATCTATGCTCGCTCAGCATCATGCTCTCATTTGATATAGTTGGCTCGCTTGCCTCATCCAAGTGTATCACTCTCTAATACTATTGTAAAAGGCTCTGGCATTTTCGGCCACCCTCAACACACAAATTACCTATAATAAAATTTATAATGTTTCGGAAATCATTAATTTGTGAAATTATTGAACAATTATAGTCAGCGAAAAAGCTCGCTGTCTCAACAGTGGCGTTTTCGAGGCCGAAACATCGAAAGAAAAAATATATATAATCCGAAACATCGAAAGTTCTTAAAGGCCAGCAATTGAGAAAAACACAAGTGGCAAAAAACCTGCGACTGTGAAAAAATAAATAAATAAATTTGTTTGTGTGTGCCCACTGTGCCAGCGACAATAACTGCAGCGACCCTAGCAGCAGCGACAATAACTGCAGCGACCCCAGCGACAGCGACATAAGCAGCAGCAACACCAGCAGCAGCGACACCAGCGACAGCAACACCAGCAGCAGCGGTATCAGCAGCAGCGACTTCAGCAGCAGCAGTAACAACAACAGCAGAAGCAGAATTCATCAGCTAAGTCAGATATTTTAAATTGTTTTTTAAGCCTTATTAAGTAACAAATTAAAGTAAGATTTTATCGGAAAAAATCATTAAACTATTAGAAGCTCAAGCCGCGATAGCAAAAGAAATTAAGAAGATTGAAGCTGGTCATTTGACAAGCGATGTAAACCAAAGGTTAGGAGACCTTAAGAACAAAGTTACAGGAAATAATTCTGCACTGGTAGCATATGGAGTAGTCGATCATGACTACTATAAGAAACAGCAGTACGAAAAAATGCTTACAAATATAGAGGACATACATCTGGTCTGATGAGCTCGTGAGGTGGCTCAAAGGGGGCCTAGCTGAGGCCACCGGACGGGTCGCAGGTTGCGGATAGCGAACGACCTACCTATATATAGGTCATATAGGTAGGTCAGCTGCGAATAAGCGGACATCCCTAGGGAGTGTACCGTAAATAAGCAGCCCCGGACAGCCAGCGGGTGTTCGCGAAGTAGCAACACTGACGATGCGCTTGTGGTGCCGCCTCGTATAAGTAGCTCACACACTCCCCTATCCCTACACACTACCTACCCACATCCCAACCCCCACATTCAGCTCACACCGGGCCGCACTAAGAGTGTTATTCGACCCGTGCCGAGAGTCAGCCTGGCTGGGGGCCCGGTATATAAAACTAGCCCAGTCGCTAACGGAGAGCTCAGGGACTTGGCAGCCCCCTGTTCTAAGTATGCCTTATCCGGGCAACGTGGATCTCTGCCCGGATGGACCGTACCCCTTCTCTGCAGCTCGTGGGAAAAGAATGGAAGAATTACAAAACAAACAAAATGAGTCTGGCACTCCCCAAATGCCAACAGGGAGCAATCCCAAACAGGGGAAGGCAGCGGCCCAAAGGCCTGGCCCAACCCGCAAACCAGCAGTGAAAAACTGCGCGGCGGAAGATGCTAGGGAGAGCCCAAAGGGGTCCCATCCCGGTTTCGGGGTGGGTGGTGAATTGGCTCCCAAAACTGATACCTTGGCAGAATGGCTATGCAATCCTGCGGCTGCTCTGCCTGCTGGTAAAGTGGCGGGTGATGAGTCACCATCTACTAGTGTCCAAGCCAAACCGTTTACATATGCCGACAGAAGGAGTGCTGGCAATATACTCCGCCGGCAGAACGCAAGCCAGATGTCCAGCCCAACGGACAAATGGATAAAGAAGGTTGAGTGGGCCTCGAAGGTGCTGCCGAACTTTGGCAAGGAAGCACCGAAGAAGGAAGCTCCTCAGCCAAAAAGGCAGCGCTCACAAGAGACTCCTGGGCCAACACCGAAGCGCTCCAGAGTTCTGCCTAACACGTCGTTCGCGCAGATTGCCAGAGAAAGGACGCTGATTGGCGTCCTGGACAAAGGCAGCGCGGACTCCCGAATCCCCAGAAACCAGTGGAAGTGGGTGGAAGCGGCACTGGCCGACCGCTGCTTCGATATGCTGGAAAAGCAGCCTGGACCCCCCCCCGTCTGCAAAGACATGGGCTGGTACCAGGGCTGCATAAAAATCGTAGCCTGCGAAGACGAGCGCTCCGTACAGCTGTACAAAGCAGCGGTAGCGCAAGTCGGGGAAGTCTACCCAGGGGCGAAGCTCGTCGCCGTAGACTGGAGCGAAGTGCCCAGTAGACCAAGGGCGAGAGTCTGGGTGCCCGCCTCCATGAAGGAGCCGGAACGCATCCTAAAAATGCTGCAAAGATGCAACCCCCACCTCCCAACATCGGACTGGAAGGTGGTCAAAGTTGAGACGACGCAGGGCCCCACAAACCAGGCGGTAGTCGTCCTCAACAAGGAGTCGCTGGCCCCGATTGAGGGCTGCCAAAGGCGAACTCAATTTTGGGTTCAGCTCAGTGACCGTAAAGGTCTACAAGTCGGATGCAGCGGCCGGGGCACGTCCTGTCGACAAGCCAGTCGAGCAGGACGCTGCCTCGGAGATCGAAGCACCCGACGACCACATAGAGACAGACCCAGAGGGCTACTCCACCGATGGCACGCTGAGATGCGACTTCGAGGCGATGTGTTGCCACGAGGAAGTCGAGGACGATCCAGACGCCGACATTACAGTGGTGGAGAACACTAAGGATGTCCTTGAGGCTCCTTCAGATCAATCTCCACCACTGTAAAGCAGCATCCGCTGCTCTTATACTCCGCCTCGAAGAGAGCGGAGCAGACGTAGCCCTGATCCAGGAACCTTGGATAGTGGGAGACAAGGTTTGTGGACTAGGGTCGAAGGAGTACAAGATAATTGTAGCTCAACATGAAGGTAAAACCCGCACCTGCATTCTCGCCAGAAAGCACCTTAATATCTTTCTGCTCCATAATTATAGCGATAGCGACAACACGGCGGCAAGCCTAGAGCTGAAAGGGACACATCTAAGGCTGATGTCGTCCTACATGGCCCATGAGGAAAGCGATCCTCCCAACGACCTCGTTCGCAAACTAGCCAGCGACAGCGAGAGGTCGAACATGGACCTATTAATTGGTTGCGATGCCAACGCTCACCACACCCAATGGGGGAGCTCGAACACAAATGTAAGGGGTGAGTCACTTTTCAGCTTCATCCTTAACTCTAATCTATTTATTTGTAATCGGGGCAACGACCCCACTTTTATAATTAAAAATCGACAGGAGGTTATTGACCTCACCCTAGTGTCTCACAACATGCTAGACATAGTCAAGAGTTGGCAAGTCCTTGATGACCACTCTTTCTCTGACCACAGATACATCGAGACCACACTATCCCTCGAGTGTCCGAAACCCAAGGACTATATTAATCCCAGGAAAGCCAACTGGGAAAAATATAGCTCAGCCCTGGAGGACCTACTCCCCTCCAAAGCACCATTTTGCCCGGACACAAAAGACGACCTAGATCGCCTAGTGGACAGGTTCACAGAAGCATGCAACAAAGCCTTCGCGGCAGCATGCCCTCTAGCAAACCTAGGGGGAAAAAGAAACCCCCCTGGTGGTCAAAACAAATAGACATCCTACGTAAAAGCTGCAGGACCCTCTTCAATAGGGCCAAAAGCGCGAACGAGGAGAAACCACTGGGCAGACTACAAAATCAGTCTGTCACTATATAAAAAAGAAACAAGGAAAGCAAAAAGGGCCTCTTGGCAAAAATTTTGCTCGGAAATTGAGGAAACGTCAGAGGCCGCAAGGCTTCGCAAGATTCTCTCAAAAACTAACCCCTCGGTAGGGTATCTTAAAAGAAATGACGGCACGTGGACCAACTCCAGTGAGGAGTCCCTGCACATTCTACTAGACACGCATTTCCCAGGGTGCACAACCATCGAGACGGTACACCTCCCAGGAGACCGGTAACCTCGATGGATCACATCCTCACTAAACGTAACATAAGCTGGGCAATAAACAGCTTCAACCCGTTCAAATCGCCAGGCCCAGACCAGGTAATCCCGGCCCAACTTCAGAAGGCCGGGGATACGGCCATCAACTGGCTACAAGGTATCTTCAGGAAGATACTGGCTGTGGGTACAATCCCGCGAACATGGCTTAAGGCAAAGATAGTCTTCATTCCCAAAGCAGGGAAAGCCTCGCACTCAACTGCAAAAGACTTTAGACCAATCAGCCTATCGTCCTTCCTCCTCAAAACCTTTGAGAGACTCGTCGGGCTGCAACTGAGGACAACTATACACCCTCAGTTGCTGTCAGGTGCACAGCATGCCTACCGGAAAGGAAAATCCACGGAAACGGCTCTTCATGAAGTGATCTCAGCGGTAGAGAAATCTCTGCATCTCAAAGAGTACTCACTCATAGCCTTTCTCGATATTGAGGGAGCTTTCAACAACGTCGTACCGGGTGCCATTACAGAAGCCCTGACTGACCTGGGGTGGACCGTCACTTGGTGATGCTCATTGATCAATTGCTCACATGCAGGACAGTGACATCATCGATGGGATCGTCCGCCCAGTCAAGGTATGTCAACAGAGGCACCCCGCAAGGAGGTGTCCTGTCTCCTCTTCTGTGGAACATAGCAGTCAACAAGATTCTATGTGACCTGGAAGGGGGGGGCTGCAAAGTCGTGGCCTATGCGGACGACGTTGCGATTATCTTCTCGGGGAAATACCCCCAAACACTGTGCGACTTAATGACCGCAAAGCTAGCGCAACTGTCGGATTGGACAGAATCGCGCGGTCTGGGAGTAAATCCCTCAAAAACGGAACTCGTATTATTCACAAATAAATACAAGGTCCCGCCCCTCAACCCTCAATACTACAAGGATGCAGGCTCTCCTTTAGCGACAGTGCCAGTTACTTAGGGTTGGTAATTGACAAGAAGCTTAACTGGAACCTGAATGTCAAAGACAGAGTGAAGAAGGCAATGACTGCACTCTACATATGCAAAAAGCCATTGGGCTAAGATGGGGTATGATCCCAAGCATAGTCCAATGGATATATCAAGCTATAGTTAGACCAATACTACTCTATGGGTTACGGTGTGGTGGCCGGCCCTATCAAAAAGGGCGATCACCACGCAACTGGGCAAAGTCCAGAGAACTGCCGCTCTATGTATCAGCGGAGCTCTTCGCACCACCCCAAATGATGCGCTAAATGCCATCCTATGCCTACAGAGCCTTGACCTCGCAGGAAAGGAACGTGCAGAAGCAGCAGCAATACGTCTAAGAGACTCAGATCAATGGGTGACACAGTGCATAGGTCACTCAGCCATATTAAATAATAGCAATACCGTCCCCTCAAAACAGACTACCAAGTTCCAAGAGAGTACACAGTCACTCCCTTCGACACAATCATCCCTCACAGAGACGAATGGCTCGAGGGACTCCCAGGCCCAGATGGGGCCATAAACATCTTCACAGATGGATCAAAGCTGGACGACAGAGTCGGAGGGGGAATCTACTCTGAACAGCTAAACTTAAGGCATTCCTTCAGGCTCCCAGATCATTGCAGTGTCTTTCAAGCGGAAGTCATAGCAATCAGGGAGGCTCTAGACTGCCTACAAGCGGTTGCCGTAACGGCAACCAAGCTAAACATTTATAGCGATAGCCAGGCTGCGATCAAATCGCTAAAGTGCGATTTCCTCGAACTCGGCCACCGTGGCAGACTGCCGCAAATCTCTGCACGAGATGGCTCAGCAATTTGCTATCAGCCTGATTTGGGTCCCGGGTCACCGGGACATCGAGGGCAACTGTATAGCGGACGAGCTGGCCAGATCTGGCACTACAATCCCCTTCTCCAAGACAAGGAGGATATCTGTATGCCAATGGCCACCTGTAAGCTCATTATAAAAGAGCAATACAAGCGACTAACAAACGACATGTGGCAAATAGTGCCACGATGTCGCACAACTCGGCAAACATGGCCGACCATGGACATGAAGCGCACCTCCGAGCTCTGCAAGCTTAGCAGGAAAAGGTGCAGCGTAGTCATACGTTCCCTCACGGGACACTGGCTAATAGGCACCCACGCTAACAGGCTGGGGCCCCACATAACGATTTTGTCGCAGCTGTAGAGACGAGGAAGAGGAGGAGACAGTGGAACACCTGTTCTGCTCCTGCCCAGCTCTCAGCAGAAGAAGGCTGCAGCACCTGGGCTCAGCCTTTCTACACGACATCTCAGAGATGTCCAAACTATGTCCCAGGAAGATAGCGAACTTTGTGAGAGCATCTGGATGGGATAATTGCTGACAGGAAGTCTCACAATGCAGGAGGGAATGATCCTATGCGGTATCACAACGGGCCGAAACCGGCCTAAGTGTGACGGGCTCCGAGCGAGCCCAGCAGCCGCCTCAACCTAACCTAACCTAACCTAGAGGACATACAAAATAAGTATGTAGAGTTAAAATTAATGAAGCCTTAACGAAAGGGATGGTAGAAATAGCAGTGGAGACTGGAACTTTGAAGGAAAACATGGAACCCAAAATTGACCATAGCTTGAAAAAAGTATCTGAGGGAATCGTCATAATGGTGGAAAACCTGAAGAAACCTACTGCAAGCCATGCAGAGGTTTAAGGAAAAATTGAGTTCCACAGTAAAAAAACTGAGCTCAAAAAATGTAGTTTTATCTTGTCTATGAATTGTTTGATATTCAAATCATGTTAAGCAACCTAGAAATAAGGATGCAAACTGTAGCTGAGGAAAACAGTAAGGATAGTAAAGGGCAACGACAAAAAAGAAAATATCGATTTGCCTGATCTTCCGAAAGTAGAAGTACCCACATTCTCGGGCGAAGAAAAAGAGTGGGACGGCTTTTCACGTCCGTCGAGACACGGAGTATGGTAACTCACCTTTTAACTGGGCCGCTGGAGGATTATAATGCCGCTTGGGAATTGCTGACCAAGCGGTATGAAAAGTATAAACGACAAATTTTTTCGGATCAGCTGAATCGTTTACTAGATTCACCAATTCTAGATCACGATTCATCGAAACATATTAAATGGTTTTCTGGATGGACGCTAAATAGATGCTAAAAAACATGTAAAATAAGTTATCCGAGAGTTTAATGAGGTTGGGTTTAACTTAAGAAAGTGGATAACAAATATCCCTGAAATTATAGATGGCGTTAGAGATGACCAAGAAAATAAAGTATTAACCATTGAGGAGAATGAATCCGTCAAAACATTAGGACTCTAATGGGAACCGATAAAAGACGAGTTTAGGTTCAATTTCCATTATGAACCAATTAAGAAAATAACAAGAGAAGAGTATTATCAACCTTAGCCAAGATGTATCACCCCTTAGGCTGATTGTCTCCAGTGACACTTTGTGACGCCCAGCGCCAGGAAACACAAGCAAGCGCCACAAAACCATCTTAACCACTAGAACATAGGAAGAGGCAAACATGAAGACTCAGTAAGAAGCTTGAGTGGGAGTGAGACTATCATAACCATCTATTAGTACTTAAGAGACAAAATACCTGAAGACCTGCCGTGCCATTACAATTAAAATAAACAAAAAACCAAAAGAAACATAAAACACAAAGCCCATAGCACCAGTGTTGCCATTTGTGAAATGTGTTAATTGTGTAAAATTGAGGTGCAAGGATTTTATAAAGGAGCTTATTATCCAACTCAGAGAAAGGTAAGCTTCAATAGGATTTGATATTAAAAATAAATAATAACTTCTGTTTAATTTCAGACTTCCAGATAATTTTGAGACATTGGAAAAACTGCAAGTTTTGCAGCAGAAAAATGTACTCGAACATAATAAAAATCCTAATGATCTCATTTCCATATTGGAACACTTCAACTATAGCAATAAAGATGGAATTCTTGCCCAATATGGCAATATTCACTTAGTCCCTTGGCAAAGTACAGATGACACTATAAAGCTCTGGTCAGAAGTACTGACTTATAAAGATGCTGGCAAAAACAAACCTTTTGAAGAAATCGCTTTAATTGCCATTGAAATTTTAAGTCTACCGTGGTCAAATGCTGCCATTGAACGTGTAATCAGTCAAATAAATATTGTTAAGACCAAGCTTAGGAACAAAATGACTGTTAAATCCTTAAACTCAATATTAAATATAAGGTTTGTTTTAGTAATATTTAATTGTTTGATAAATACGACTATAATTCTTTTGAATTTTACAGATATGGATTGCGCCGTCATGGCAAATGTTGCCACAACTACCAATTACCGGAGAAATATTTAAATTTAATACGCTCCAGCGATAAATATACCGATTCGAGTAACATCGAGTTGGATAAAATAATAAAACAATTAGAAATGTGTATATCTACAGTATGTCTATTAATTGTTTGCAAAATGAAAAAAGGCACACAAGTTCAACTTAAACATGGTAAATATGAGTAAAGGCAGAATTTGGGGAATTTTTTATTCACTCATTATTAAAATGTGTTTAAGCTGTAGGTATGACTAAAAATAAAGGACAAAATTCGAAGAAAAACGTCAAAGAAATGACAAAAACAAAAAAGCGGCACGTATGACTCTGTCTATTAATTCTTTGCAAAATGCAAACATTAATTTTAAAAAATTTATATCTTTGGAAGATTCAGCTCTATTTGGCTAATATTTTGTATGCCCTCCATTAGCATCCATTACTCCTCTGAGACGTCGCGACATCGACGATATAAGGACATTTATGTCGTAATATTCGGGAATTTTCAGCCACTCCTCGTTTATGCAACGAATCAAATTATTTTTTGAGGTAGGGCTTCGTTTGGCCACCTTTTTCTTTAGCAAGGTCCAAAAATTCTCAATAGGATTAAGATCCGGACTATGGGCGGGCGTGTCAATCACTTTGCTGCAATTATAAAGCAGCCAAGTGCGGCACAGGAAAGATTTGTGCTTTGGATCATTGTCCTGGTACAGCTTGTATTTTAGTTTGCTGGTGTTTTGTGGATCAACGAAGCCAAAATTCTGCGCACTTTTTGTCAGTTCCTTCTTTAAAATGTCCAAATAAAACTTATTGGTCATAATGTCCGTGAAAATGCGCAGCTCTCCCACACCTTTGGAAGAAATACAGCCCCAAACCATCACTGAAAGCTTGCCAAATTTAACAGTAGGCACAATGTTCTTTGACTGGAGGGCTGTTTTCGGCTTACGCCAAACTTTTCCAGGGCCATCATTATAATATAGCATGATCTTGGTCTCGTCACAAAAAATTACGTCGTTCCAGTACTCGAGAGGCTTATCAGCATTAAATATCGCAAAGTTTAAGGTTTCTCAATATTAACAGCGGACAGCAACGGCTTCTTCCTTGCCACGTGTGATGAGTATCTGTGGACATTTAAAACTTTTCGCACAGTCTCAGGGCAAACGGTCTTGTTTAGATTAATTTTTATATCATTGACCAGCTCTCTGAGGCTTGTTTGTGGTTTATTTTCCACGGTTTTCAAGATTTGCGAAGAATCCCGCCGAGAAAAGTTCTTTGGTCTGCCGGTAGAGGTCTGTAATTCTAGCCTATTTTCTTTATCCGCACGTTTAATAACATTATAAACTGTTCTCAGCAAATATTGAACATCTTGGCCAACTCTTTTGCTGTCTTCCCTTTACCATAATTAAAATACACCAATTGTATCAAATGATCGTCTGTTCGTTTACCGGGCATTGCAAAAAGATTCAAATTACACAATAAACTCTACTGAACCAAGAAAATTTTGGCTCGAATGACTTTAAAGAAGACTTAAGAAAAACACGCGTCTGGTCGTTTTTGACCTTGATGTCCCGTTTGTTTTTCTTTCGTCTTCTTTCAATCAGTGTTTACATATTGCAAAGAATTAATAGACAGAGTCATACGTGCCGCTTTTTGTTTTTGTCATTTCTTTGACGTTTTTCTTCGAATTTTGTCCTTTATTTTTAGTCATACCTACAGCTTAAACACATTTTAATAACAGTTAATAAAAAAAATTCCCCCAATTTCTGCCTTTACTCATATTTACCATGTTTAAGTTGAACTTGTGTGCCTTTTTTCATTTTGCAAACAATTAATAGACTGTATGTGTTTTTTATTTTTAGCCTATTTTTTGGCCTGTTTTTACAATTTTTCCCTTGCTCTAGCTTGTGTTTTTGTGAAATCTAGCTTATTTTGACGCTCAAAATCTGGCAACACTGCATAGCACAGCCACCAACGGTCACACCCACAGCTGATCATACCCAGTGTGACCGTAGCCAAAGCACCAACGGGCACATTACCAGCTGATCCGCACAAAACGCGTTAAGAACTTGCAAGTGCGGAACAGCTGTTTTTCGGGAATAAAACGGGCTCCGCCAGACTGATCATCATCAGTTCGACTCCGGTCGGTCGAGGGTTAAGCCTCGGTGGCTGACAGCCAACCGCTGCAGCGATCCTTTTATCTCGGAGTGTACTTCATACCCGCCTTCCATCCCTCTCGGGTGTACTCCGCCTCCCATCAATCTCGGAGTGTACTACATCCCCGCCGCCCATCCCTCTCGGGCGTAAGTTAAACCTCCGCAACGAATCTCTCACCGCCTCTTGGAGCGCACATCTAAACCTCCGCATCCAAACTTCTCTTCCCAGGAGCTTACTTACACCTCCGCAACGCATCTTCTCCTTGGACGCACTTAAACCTCTGCAACTAATCTTCTCCTCGGGCGTACTTAAACCTCCGCATCCAAACTTCTCATTGGAGCGCACTTAAACCTCCGCAACGAATCTTCTCCTCGGAGAGTACTTAAACCTCCGCATCCAAACTTCTCCTCGGAGCGTACTTAAACCTCCGCTACAAATATTCTCCTCGGAGTGTACATAAACCTCCGCTACGATTCTTCTCCTCGGAGCGTACTTAAACCTCCGCTACGATCTTCCACTCGGAGCGAACTTAAACCTACGCGACCTAGACCGACGCCGACCGGACGATCGCCCGCGCAGACGACCCCCGAAGGACGACCCCGAAGGAAGACCCAGAAGGGAGATACGAGCCATCCTAAACTCTGTACCATTAAGAGCAATAAATAACCTTATTTTTCACCGCTTAAACCCCACAAATTCTTGAACCACGAGACTCTCTTTCAGCTACCACATCCAGAGATCAACAAAATTTCTGTGAACCCCGGCGCGGCGAGCATACCCCGGCCGTAGCGCCGTCACAACTTGTCGGAAAATTGTTTATTCAAAAACTTTGGCTATCAGACAAAAATTGGGATGAAATAATTATCAGAGCAGGATACTCCGGAATGGAATTCGTTTAAAGATAGTTTAACAGAATTAGAGAGCATTCGGATACCAAGATGGCTAAATTTTCAGCACAATAAGTCGATGCAAGTCCATTGGTTTTCCGATGCATCTGAAAAGGCTTATGCTGCCGTAGTGTAAGCTAAGCCAGCAAAAGCAAAGTTAATCCGAAGAGGAATCGGAAAACTATTCCAAAATTAGAACTTTGTGCAGCACATCTTCTGGCAAAATTAATTCAACGGGTGAAAATAGCGGTTGGAAAACCTGTAGAGTGTTATGCCTGGAGCGATTTTACGGATTACTCTAGCCTGGATAAACAATGGAGACAATAAAGACAAGTTTATCAGGCGTCAAACTGACGAGTAACAAATATTAAAGAAATTAAATGGGGACATGTTAGAAGTGAAGACAATCCAGCAGATGTAGCATCAAGGGGCATTAGTGCAGATAAAAGATTTTAAGATTTGGTGGAAAGGGCCTCAATGGTTCGCGAAATCTAAGGAACATTGGCCAAAAGAGGAAATTGAAGAAAAACGAGGGGGAACGTTGTGAGTTGCTGCTGCGACCGCAACTCTACATTTATACCCGATACATAGTCAGTATGGCTACATTAAACGACAAAGAGTGCGTGCGAGAGAGACAGAAAATCAGTCAGACCGTGTCGACGGGCGCTGCGTAAAACTGCAAATTAATTTGTTAAAATTTTGCTATAATAATAATCCGATCTTATTCGGATTCGGCAAGATTCGGCAATCTGGTAGATATGGCCATTCTCTATGATTGTGCGTTTTTAATTTTCTCCTATCTTCAAAATTGTGGTTGCCACAGATTTTCGTTGTTTATGGCTGCGGAAGGGGGTGGGGCGAAATTTTGAAACACACTTGTAGCAGTGAGCTCTCTACAGTGAGCAAAAAGAAATACACTTGTAACAGTGAGTTCTGCAGTGAAAAATTACAAATAGTTTTGTAACAGTGAGATTCTACAGTCAGGTCTAATAGTCTCTGAAGAAGTGGATGCTCCAGATTTTCGTCCTTTGCGGGGGCGGAAGACACCCCCGAAATTTTGAAAACAACTCGTCAAGGTCCGATATCACAGGAGTGTGGATACCAAATTTGGTTGCTCTAGCTTTTATAGTCTCTGAGATCAAGGAACTCACTTTTAGCAATAGGCAAAGCCGGCTATGATACGTGTGTGTTAGAATACAGGGCGAGAAAAAAAGAAAATTGTTTTCTTCATTCTGGCTATAATAATGATATGATCTGATTCAGATTCTGCAGTCTAGAAAATATCTCGTATCTTTAAAATTGTGGATGCCACAGATTTTCGTCTTTTGTGAGGGCGGAAGTGGGCGATGTTTTGAAATATACTTCTAACAGTGACATATCACAGAAGTCTGGATACAAAATGTCGTTGCTCTAGCTCTTATAGTCTTTGAGCACTCGGCGCTGATAACGGACAGACGGACGGACGGACAGACAGACATGGCTCAATCGACTCGGCTATTGATGCTGATCAAGAATATATGTATATACTTTATGGGGTCGGAAACGCTTCCTTCTGGACGTTACACACATCCATTTTCACCACAAATTTAATATACCCCAATACTCATTTTGAGTATCGGGTATAATTAGTTGTTGGCACAACAATTGTAATAGCAAAAAATAACATTATTTATGAATTATTACAAAAATATTCGTGTATGCATAAACTAGAAAGAGTCATTGCATATGTATTGAGGTTTATTCAAATCAAAACCAAAAAGAAAGAATTTCCACCATTTTTTGACAGTGAAGGAGATTAATAGCGCCAAAGTATTAATAGTAAAAAACAACAAGCTATCAATTCAGTTCCGAAATAGCTAGGCTAATTAATAAAAAACCAAATAGAAACAAAAAAAAAAGCTATTAAGCTTAAATCAGTTCTTACATAAAGATGGATTGTTTCGAGTTGGAGGTAGATTGTAAAACTCCAACGCGGAATTTGAGGTTAAACCTCCCTTGATTTTAGATAAGTGTCACTTGACGTCTTTAATTATCAAGAATGCACATAAAGAAACATTGCACGGTGGAATTAATCTGATGCGAAAACACAGTGTAGTTTCTACACGAGAGCACGTGTAGGGAAATTGATGGAATAATGAAGAAAGAATATTATCTTCATATTTTGGAAACCAATTTGTCAAATTTTATAGACAAACTTACAAACTTATTCGGAATGTGATAAAAATCTTTTAAGGAAAAGGAACTCTTTGAATTGAAAATATTGTTTTTTTTCTTTCTCACTAAAGAATCTATGAAAAATAATCACAAGGATTGATGCATTTTTAAGATTTTACAGGCGTTTAAACTGAAAAGTGATGAACTTGTATCCATATGTGCTCGCCACTGTACATCCAGCGAAAGTTTAGGATATTTGGGCTAAGAAATTGCTTAAAGAAAAACTTACAGAGTGGGTCACCTGTGCTGGTATCGACAGGATAAACCAGAACAAATTATGGGAAATCTGCCGAAACACAGAGCTACATTGTCGCACCCGTTTCGCCGACCTTACCATATCCGTAAAAAGAGGAAAATGTACAAAAATCTTTTCCGATAATGGAACCAAGTTTGTGGGAGCTTCCGCAAATTATACGAGGAATACCAAAGAGCCCTTAAGGACAACATAAAAATGGTGCCAATATTAGAAAGAGAACAGATCCAGTGGCATTTCATTCCCCGGCAGGACCTCACTTCGGAGGTATTTGGGAAGCTGGGGTAAAATCAATGAAATATCAAAAAAGGGTAATTGGGGACAATAATTTAACCTATGAGGAAATGGCAACTCTATTATGTAAAATTGAAGCGGTACAAAATTCACGCCCTTTGTATACAGCTACAAATGATATTGACGATCTGGATGTATTAACACCAGGTCATTTTATTATTGGAAGGCCAATATTTGGCCCGATTGAGACAATTTCAAAGGAACAAATCTGGAATCTGGATAGGTTGAGATTAATTCAGAAAATGAAAAATTCAACAAAATTTGAAATAAATGGAAAATAGGAATGCAGAATATTAAAAAGGACAGATTGTATTAATAAAAGATGAAACCTGTCACCCAGCTAGATGGCCCTTGGGAAAAATAGAAGAAATACATAAAGATAGGGACGATAAAGTATAAAACATCAAGACGGGTTGATAAAACGACCTATAACTAAAATTTGTCCATTAGCTGGAATTAAGTAAGAAGAATTGAACTCAGAAATGCCTCTAAAAGAGACCAGAAGTACTGGCGGTAGACCTCAAACATCCAAGCTAGGACTCCTGGCAGCATTGTAAATGCTTGTTATGTTGCCAAGTATCAAATGCAAAAATTGCTGCCAGACGACCAGCAAAGTGATCAATCGAAAAAATGAACAGTTCCACTTCGATATATTTAGACCAAATGGGGACGTTGAAATAATTGTTTCTATAATATGCACCTGTATTTTCAAATAAACTGGAGCCCCATTTTAACATATATTGTTTGGGGTAATGAAAGATAGGGAAACGTTGGAAGGAAATATGAAAAATGTATTAGAAAACCAACATAATCTAGACGACTTAATTAAATAAAACATTAGTGATAGAGTCAACGGTAAATATTCTCAAAGAAACTACCAAGGAAATAAGTGTAAACTTTAGAAGTATGAGCACTAGGATAGAAAATATAACGGAAGCATTAAAGGAAAGTTACTTTGCTCAAAAGAATCTATAAAATTCTGTATGGTAACAAAGGACTGAGCTACAATCAGACTTATAAACCTGCTGATAGATATTAATCATGGTCGACTAAATCCAAATATTTTAAAACCTAAGCAGTTAAAAGGAGAAATATCAAAAAATAAAAGTTATTAGAAACATTAGTTCTTCCAGGAAAAAGAACAGGAACGGAATTGAAGAAATTTACAGCCTATTAACAAAAAGAAATTTTTTGTAGAAAATTTATTTTGAATGCGTACCATTTGTTTAGGATTATTCCGATGCTGGTTGAGCATGAACAAATTGGTCAAGGTAGATTTGAGCTTCAAATATTTAGTATATAATTTCGAAATTGATTCCTATCATTCGATGACTTAAGCTACCTTGAACAAATATCAATGATAATGCTTGCGAGAAAGCTCCTTTCAAACCAGAAAGTCATTCAAATATCGTTTATAGAAATCAATGAAATCTTCTCCTCAACACCTACTTCCCTGGCTGCGATGACCAAACTACAGACCAAACTACTTCGCGGCTCCTTCTGTTGCCTCAAGTGATATCAAGAACCTGCAAAGAAAGAACATTTCCTGGGCGATCAAAAAGATTCAAACCATACAAGTCTGCGGGGCCAGGTGGCATTATCCCTGCCAAACTGTTTCACGCTGGACAAAAAGCATTAAATGGCTCAAAAGGATTTACGAGGAGTCTTCTCCCACGGATATATCCCTGACACCTGGCTTCAGACCAAAGTCGTCTTCATTCCCAAGACAGGCAAGCCCTCGCACACTGCCCCTAAAGATTTCAGACCCATAAGTCTATCGTCCTACCTTCTGAAGACGATGGAACGGCTACTGGGGCTGCATCTCACGGCGAGTATTCCGCTTAGTCTAATCTCAGACTCCCAGCATGCCTATCGGAAGGAAAGATCCACCGAAACGGCCCTATACATGATCACATCGATCATCGAATCGTCCCTTAACTGTAAGGAGTACACCCTTCCTCGACATGGAAGGCGCCTTTAAGAACATCCTCCCGACCACCATCACGGGACACTGACGGACCTGGGGGTTGATTCCCGGACGGTGAGCCTAATCGATCAGGTGAAATAATGCAGGACCGTCACTGGTGACGCCAACGTCCACTCGATTTGTCAGCAGTGGCACATCGCAGTGCGGAGTCCTATCGCCCCTCCTATGGAACGTGGCAGTGAACGAAGTGCGGGAGATAGAGGGGGTGGCTGCCGCGTGGTGGCGTATGGAGACGATGTTGCCTTAGCTTTCTCCGGTATATTTCCGCATATATATACTTGCAGAAAACCCATCGGACTAAAATGGTGACCCCTTATATAGTTCGATGGCTATACACCGCCATCATACGACCAATCATGCTCTATGGAGTGGTGGTATGGTGACCAGCCTAGACAAAGAACTTGTCTCAACAAACTCAGCAAACTATGGCAAGCATCCGCGTTTGGGCAATGGGGAATTCTGACGAGACTCGTAATTAGCAGAGAGGGGCAGATTACTGTATCCCTAGTGATCACCTCTCAGAACTCAGATTACCTCTTAATGACTTAATAATTTTAAAAGTTAAAAACCAAACCTAGAAAACAAGAAAATTATCACTTAACATTTGTTGAGAAATTAGCCTCGTAGTTTTAGTTCAATGTTCATGTATATTACAACTGTTCAAAGTTCAATTTTGTTGCCTAGTGATACCAAGTAATTCCATATTGGACAGACTGTGTATCGGCGCTCAGCAAACGCTTCAAACATTTATCGGCAAGTCAGGATTTACAGAACAATCAATCTGGAAATAAGTCGCTGACTGTGTATCAAGCCAAATTTCCTCAAGATCAGAAATGTCCACTTTGCAAGGCAAATTATCATTTCATCACTTTTTTCTTTTCTTTGCAAAGGATGTTCCACTATGCATTAATTGTGTCAACGTGCAAATCTTCACATTGCAGAGTCTGTTCAAAACCGCATCATACTTTGTTGCATCGTAACACAACTGACTCATTTACAAGTCAAGCTGCGTTGGACAATCAGCCTTCAAGCACTCTGAATGCAAGTCCACTAGTGTCGAACCATGCAATGGCACTCGACAATGATCAAGTAATTTTTGTTATTATTAAAAGTAGATCAAGCCAATATCAGCCAGCCAAAGTATTGCTGCACTCCGGTTATCAAGTGAACTTTATCACCGAATTGGCAAAAAGTTTGCAGTTAAAAATAACTCGAACTTGTTAGGTATTAAACAGCTTATCGGCACATCAAGGTGACAATTAACCATCTGCTCTCGCATACACCCATTTGAAATGGTGGTAGATTTTGTGATCTTAAAATTAATTTCCTCGCAACACACAGAAATGGCTGTTCCGCCTGATTCATTAATAGCTGGTACTGATCCAGTCTTTTATAAGCCAAAAAAGTCGATTTGTTATTGGGTGCAGACGCCTTTGTCGATATTTTTAAGTAATGGTCAAGTAAAGCAGGGCAGTGAGTGAGGCTCTAACCTTACATAAAACTGTTTTTGGGTGGGTTGTTTCTGGACGTTGCAAGTCAAAAGGCCCTCAAGCTACATTAACTTTCTATGGTAAGCACAGCTCAAGAAGCCTGCCCGCTCGACAGCTTGGTTCAACGTTTCTGGGAGTTAGAAAATATTCCAAGTGCATCTCTTGATCTTGAGAGTGGCACCCTAAAAGATAAAAACAGTCCTAAGATTAGAGCTACGTGCTGCTAATCTTTTGGCAAAGTTGTGTGAGTAAAGTGCGATCTATTACTGATTGTCCGTAAATAAAGTTATTGTTTGGTCATATTCGGAAGTAGTTTCACATTGGCAGCAAACTCATCCCTCCCAGTTAACTACATTTGTTTCGAATCGAGTTGCAAAGATATAGGACATCACGTCGACAGCCCTATGGAAACATGGGCCCACCAAAGAAAATCATGCAGACCTAATATCTCGGGGATGATCAGTGGCAGACTTAAATTCGCAATTGTGGTTGAGTGGCCAGTCGTTCTTAAAGCAAGAATACAAGTGACATCAAAATTCTCATTTACATTTGACAGAATTGGATGCGTCTCCAATCGCGGCCGATGTTGAACAGAAACCCCCTCACCCTTATAGATAATTCGTCATTGCATACATTCTAACAGCAGGAAAAGCTATCCAACGAGATGAATTTTCGGATTTTTGGATTCCTAAGACAATCCATTTGGCTAATAAAATGCAGGAAAATTTGCAGAGGCTGTGCCAAAATGCGTCTGTAATGGAAACAGTGTATTCCATTACAAACCGAAGCTTCTCTCGCAAATCATGGGAAACTTCCCCGCTGATCGAGTGTGTGGTTATCGACACTTTGATATTAGCGGAGTTGATTTATTTGGACCGGTTCGTGTATCGCTTGGTATACAAGGCAAGCAGCCTGTTAAATGCTGTTAAATCCGAAAATGCTGATTGGTGTTATGGACTAAGAAGGTCACCATTGTCATGCGCACAAATGCAAACATGAGGCAAATGGTATGTGTTGCGCATCGGGAAAGGAGCAGCTACCTGAAACTGAGACACCACTAGAACCATTGAACGACTTGCTCATCGGCACGGATACAGATACAGAGAAACACAAATTGTTCACAATTTTGCGGCAAATGGTCAATAATTCCATTCAACATCGTTTGCATCAGCATCGTTCGTTCTCTATAGTAGTGACCAGACGTGTTTTGTTTGGCGCTCCGATTCTTTCCGTTTATTTTTATATAAACAGCCGGTGTTTTAACAAAATAATCTTTTAATTAACTCTCCATTCAGCCTTAAAATTTAAAAATCTTTTCTTAAAACATAAAAACATAATTGTATTTTTGTGCGTCGTTAAGTCGTTTGTTTGTGTGTTACTTTCTGTAAATACGCTCTCAGGTTGAATTTAGCCCGCTCGTATCCGTAGCCTTTGCTTTAGTTATTACTCTCTCTATCACCCGAACCCAAATAACTGTTCTTCCTCTCTCGCTCCTTAAACTTTCTGAGCAGTTGTTATTAGCTCTTACTATAACCCGCTCTCCTCTTTGCTCTCATTTTACTAATTTCTCTGATATTTATGAGGCAGACGCGAAAGAGCTTTAAGGAGGTGATTCTTGGGTTTTAAAAGCAGTACGATCGGCTCCTGGCCATAGAGTCTCAGTTTAGCGGTTTGAAACTGC
>VHIG01000068.1:0-28792 GCA_008121275.1 Drosophila lowei | reverse complement strand
TGGCGACAACTTATCTCCTCTGGCGGAAAACTTATCTCCGCTGGCGGACATCTTATCTCCGCTGGCGGACAATTTATCTCCGCTGGCGGGAAATTTATCTCCGCTGGCGGACAACTTATCTCCGCTGGCGAACAACTTATCTCCGCTGGCGGACAACTTATCTCCGCTGGCGGACAACTTATCTCCGCTGGCTGGCGGACAATTTATCTCCGCTGGCGGAAATTATCTCCGCTGGCGGACATCTTATCTATCTCCGCTGGCGGACGGACGAACTTATCTCCGCTGGCGGAACAATTTATCTCCGCTGGCGGACATCTTATCTCCGCTGGCGGAAAACTTATCTCCGCTGGCGGACAACTTATCTCCGCTGGCGGACAACTTATCTCCGCTGGCGAACAACTTATCTCCGCTGGCGGAAAACTTATCTCCGCTGGCGGACAACTTATCTCCGCTGGCGGACATCTTATCTCCGCTGGCGGAAAATTTATCTCCGCTGGCGGACAACTTATCTCCGCTGGCGGAAAACTTATCTCCGCTGGCGGACAATTTATCTCCGCTGGCGGAAATTTATCTCCGCTGGCGAACAACTTATCTCGCTGGCGGAAAACTTATCTCCGCTGGCGGAAAACTTATCTCCGCTGGCGGACATCTTATCTCCGCTGGCGGACATCTTATCTCCGCTGGCGGACAATTTATCTCCGCTGGCGGACAATTTATCTCCGCTGGCGGACAACTTATCCGCTGGCTGAACTTATCTCCGCTGGCGGAAATCTTATCTCCGCTGGCGGACAACTTATCTCCGCTGGCGGAAAACTTATCTCCGCTGGCGGACAACTTATCTCCGCTGGCGGAACAATCTTATCTCCGCTGGCGGACAACTTATCTCCGCTGGCGGAAAATTTATCTCCGCTGGCGGAAACTTATCTCCGCTGGCGGACAATTTATCTCCGCTGGCGGACAACTTATCTCCGCTGGCGGACAACTTATCTCCGCTGGCGGACAATTTTATCTCCGCTGGCGGACAATTTATCTCCGCTGGCGGACAACTTATCTCCGCTGGCGGAAAACTTATCTCCGCTGGCGGACATCTTGTCTCCGCTGGCGGAATTTATCTCCGCTGGCGGACAATTTATCTCCGCTGGCGGAAAACTTATCTCCGCTGGCGAACAACTTATCTCCGCTGGCGGAAAACTTATCTCCGCTGGCGGACAATTTATCTCCGCTGGCGGACATCTTGTCTCCGCTGGCGGACAATTTATCTCCGCTGGCGGGAAATTTATCTCCGCTGGCGGACAACTTATCTCCGCTGGCGGACAACTTATCTCCGCTGGCGGAAATTTATATCCGCTGGCGGAAAACTTATCTCCGCTGGCGGACATCTTATCTCCGCTGGCGGACAATTTATCTCCGCTGGCGGGAAATTTATCTCCGCTCCGCTGCTGGCGGACACTTATCTCCGCTGGCGGACAACTTATCTCCGCTGGCGGACAATTTATCTCCGCTGGCGGACAACTTATCTCCGCTGGCGGACAATTTATCTCCGCTGGCGGACAATTTATCTCCGCTGGCGGACAATTTATCTCCGCTGGCGAACAACTTATCTCCGCTGGCGGACAACTTATCTCCGCTGGCGGACAACTTATCTCCGCTGGCGGACAACTTATCTCCGCTGGCGGACAATTTATCTCCGCTGGCGGACAACTTATCTCCGCTGGCGGACATTTTATCCGCTGGCGGACAACAATTATCTCCGCTGGCGGACAACTTATCTCCGCTGGCGGAAAATTTATCTCCGCTGGCGGACAACTTATCTCCGCTGGCGGACAACTTATCTCCGCTGGCGGACAACTTATCTCCGCTGGCGGGAAATTTATCTCCGCTGGCGGACAACTTATCTCCGCTGGCGGAACATCTCCGCTGGCTTATCTCCGCTGGCGGACAACTTATCTCCGCTGGCGGACAACTTATCTCCGCTGGCGGACAACTTATCTCCGCTGGCGGACAATTTATCTCCGCTGGCGGACAACTTATCTCCGCTGGCGGACAACTTATCTCCGCTGGCGGACAACTTATCTCCGCTGGCGGAAATTTATCTCCGCTGGCGGACAACTTATCTCCGCTGGCGGACAACTTATATCCGCTGGCGGAAAACTTATCTCCGCTGGCGGACAACTTATCTCCGCTGGCGGACAATATCCGCTTATCTCCGCTGGCGGACAACTTATCTCCGCTGGCGGACAATTTATCTCCGCTGGCGGACAACTTATCTCCGCTGGCGGACAACTTATCTCCGCTGGCGGACAAATTTATCTCCGCTGGCGGACAACTTATCTCCGCTGGCGGACATCTTATCTCCGCTGGCGAGACAATTTATCTCCGCTGGCGGGGAATTTTATCTCCGCTGGCGGAAAACTTATCTCCGCTGGCGAACAACTTATCTCCGCTGGCGGACAACTTATCTCCGCTGGCGGACAATTTTATCTCCGCTGGCGGACAATTTATCTCCGCTGGCGGACAATTTATCTCCGCTGGCGGACAACTTATCTCCGCTGGCGGACAACTTATCTCCGCTGGCGGACAACTTATCTCCGCTGGCGGACAATTTATCTCCGCTGGCGGAAAATTTATCTCCGCTGGCGGACAACTTATCTCCGCTGGCGGACAACTTATCTCCGCTGGCGGACAATTTATCTCCGCTGGCGGACAACTTATCTCCGCTGGCGGACAACTTATCTCCGCTGGCGGAAACTTATCTCCGCTGGCGGACAACTTATCTCCGCTGGCGGACAACTTATCTCCGCTGGCGGAAAACTTATCTCCGCTGGCGGACAACTTATCTCCGCTGGCGGACAACTTATCTCCGCTGGCGGACAATTTATCTCCGCTGGCGGAAAACTTTATCTCCGCTGGCGGAACAACTTATCTCCGCTGGCGGACAACTTATCTCCGCTGGCTCCGCTGGCGGACAACTTATCTCCGCTGGCGGACAATTTATCTCCGCTGGCGGAAAATTTATCTCCGCTGGCGGACAACTTATCTCCGCTGGCGAACAACTTATCTCCGCTGGCGGACAACTTATCTCCGCTGGCGGACAACTTATCTCCGCTGGCGGACAAACTTATCTCCGCTGGCGGACAATTTATCTCCGCTGGCGGAAAACTTATCTCCGCTGGCGGACAACTTATCTCCGCTGGCGGACAACTTATCTCCGCTGGCGGACATCTTATCTCCGCTGGCGGACAACTTATCTCCGCTGGCGGAAAACTTATCTCCGCTGGCGGACAACTTATCTCCGCTGGCGGAAAATTTATCTCCGCTGGCGGACAACTTATCTCCGCTGGCGGACAATTTATATCTCCGCTGGCGGAAAATTTATCTCCGCTGGCGGACAACTTTATCTCCGCTGGCGGACAACTTATCTCCGCTGGCGGACAACTTATCTCCGCTGGCGGACAACTTTATCTCCGCTGGCGGACAATTTATCTCCGCTGGCGGAAAATTTATCTCCGCTGGCGGAACAACTTATCTCCGCTGGCGGACAACTTATCTCCGCTGGCGGAAAACTTATCTCCGCTGGCGGAAATCTTATCTCCGCTGGCGGACAACTTATCTCCGCTGGCGGAACATTTATATCCGCTGGCGGACAACTTATCTCCGCTGGCGAACAACTTATCTCCGCTGGCGGACATCTTATCTCCGCTGGCGGACAACTTATCTCCGCTGGCGGAAAACTTATCTCCGCTGGCGGACATCTTGTCTCCGCTGGCGGAAAACTTATCTCCGCTGGCGGAACAACTTATCTCAGCTGGCGGACAACTTATCTCCGCTGGCGAACAACTTATCTCCGCTGGCGGACAACTTATCTCCGCTGGCGGAAAACTTATCTCCGCTGGCGGACAACTTATCTCCGCTGGCGGAAAACTTATCTCCGCTGGCGGACAATTTATCTCCGCTGGCGGAAAACTTATTTATCTTATCTCCGCTGGCGGACAACTTATCTCCGCTGGCGGACAATTTATCTCCGCTGGCGGAAAACTTATCTCCACTGGCGGACAACTTATCTCCGCTGGCGGACAACTTATCTCCGCTGGCGGACAACTTATCTCCGCTGGCGGAAAATTTATCTCCGCTGGCGGACAACTTATCTCCGCTGGCGGAAAACTTATCTCCGCTGGCGGACATCTTATCTCCGCTGGCGGAAAATTTATCTCCGCTGGCGGACATCTTATCTCCGCTGGCGGACAACTTATCTCCGCTGGCGAACAATTTATCTCCGCTGGCAGAAAACTTATCTCCGCTGGCGAACAACTTATCTCCGCTGGCGGAAAACTTATCTCCGCTGGCGGACATCTTATCTCCGCTGGCGGACAATTTATCTCCGCTGGCGGACAACTTATCTCCGCTGGCGGAAAAACTCATCTCCGCTGGCGGACAACTTATCTCCGCTGGCGGACAACTTATCTCCGCTGGCGGACATCTTATCTCCGCTGGCGGAAAACTTATCTCCGCTGGCGGACAACTTATCTCCGCTGGCGGACAATCTTATCTCCGCTGGCGGAAAACTTATCTCCGCTGGCGGACAATTTATCTCCGCTGGCGGAAAATTTATCTCCGCTGGCGGACAACTTATCTCCGCTGGCGGACAACTTATCTCCGCTGGCGGACATCTTATCTCCGCTGGCGGACAACTTATCTCCGCTGGCGGAAATTTATCTCCGCTGGCGGACAACTTATCTCCGCTGGCGGACAACTTATCTCCGCTGGCGGACAACTTATCTCCGCTGGCGGACAACTTATCTCCGCTGGCGGACAACTTATCTCCGCTGGCGGAAATTTATCTCCGCTGGCGGACAATCTTATCTCCGCTGGCGGAACAACTTATCTCCGCTGGCGGACAACTTATCTCCGCTGGCGGAAAACTTATCTCCGCTGGCGGACAATTTATCTCCGCTGGCGGAAAACTTATATCCGCTGGCGGACATCTTATCTCCGCTGGCGGAAAATTTATCTCCGCTGGCGGAAAACTTATCTCCGCTGGCGGACAACTTATCTCCGCTGGCGGACAACTTATCTCCGCTGGCGGACAAATCTCCGCTGGCGGAATTTATCTCCGCTGGCGGACAACTTATCTCCGCTGGCGGACAACTTATCTCCGCTGGCGGAAAATTTATCTCCGCTGGCGGACAATTTATCTCCGCTGGCGGACAACTTATCTCCGCTGGCGGACAACTTATCTCCGCTGGCGAAAACTTATCTCCGCTGGCGGAAAACTTATCTCCGCTGGCGGACAATTTATCTCCGCTGGCGGAAAACTTATCTCCGCTGGCGGACATCTTATCTCCGCTGGCGGACAATTTATCTCCGCTGGCGGACAATTTATCTCCGCTGGCGGACAACTTATCTCCGCTGGCGAACAACTTATCTCCGCTGGCGGAAAACTTATCTCCGCTGGCGGACAACTTATCTCCGCTGGCGGAAAACTTATCTCCGCTGGCGGAAAACTTATCTCCGCTGGCGGACAATTTATCTCCGCTGGCGGACAATTTATATCCGCTGGCGGACAACTTATCTCCGCTGGCGGACAATTTATTCCGCTGGCGGACAACTTATCTCCGCTGGCGGACAACTTTATCTCCGCTGGCGGACAACTTATCTCCGCTGGCGAACAATTTATCTCCGCTGGCGGACAACTTATCTCCGCTGGCGGACAACTTATCTCCGCTGGCGGAAAATTTATCTCCGCTGGCGGAACATCTTATCTCCGCTGGCGAACAACTTATCTCCGCTGGCGGACAACTTATCTCCGCTGGCGGACAACTTTATCTCCGCTGGCGGACAATTTATCTCCGCTGGCGGACAACTTATCTCCGCTGGCGGACAACTTATCTCCGCTGGCGGACAACTTATCTCCGCTGGCGGAAACTTTATCTCCGCTGGCGGACAACTTATCTCCGCTGGCGGACAACTTATCTCCGCTGGCGGAAAACTTATCTCCGCTGGCGGACATCTTATCTCCGCTGGCGGACAATTTATCTCCGCTGGCGGAAAACTTATCTCCGCTGGCGGACATCTTTATCTCCGCTGGCGAACAATTTTATCTCCGCTGGCGGACAACTTATCTCCGCTGGCGGACAACTTATCTCCGCTGGCGGACAACTTATCTCCGCTGGCGGACAATTTATTCCGCTGGCGGAAAACTTATCTCCGCTGGCGGACAACTTATCTCCGCTGGCGGAAAACTTATCTCCGCTGGCGAACAATTTTATCTTACTTATCTCCGCTGGCGGACAACTTATCTCCGCTGGCGGACATCTTATCTCCGCTGGCGGACAATTTATCTCCGCTGGCGGACAATTTATATCCGCTGGCGGACAACTTATCTCCGCTGGCGGACAACTTATCTCCGCTGGCGGACAACTTATCTCCGCTGGCGGACAATTTATCTCCGCTGGCGGAAAATTTATCTCCGCTGGCGGACAACTTATCTCCGCTGGCGGAAATCTTATCTCCGCTGGCGGACAACTTATCTCCGCTGGCGGAAATTTATCTCCGCTGGCGGAAAACTTATCTCCGCTGGCGGACATCTTATCTCCGCTGGCGGACAATTTATCTCCGCTGGCGGGACAACTTATCTCCGCTGGCGGACAACTTATCTCCGCTGGCGGACAACTTATCTCCGCTGGCGAACAACTTATCTCCGCTGGCGGACAACTTATCTCCGCTGGCGGACAACTTATCTCCGCTGGCGGAAAACTTATCTCCGCTGGCGGACAACTTATCTCCGCTGGCGGACAACTTATCTCCGCTGGCGGAAAATTTATCTCCGCTGGGGAAAACTTATCTCCGCTGGCGAACAACTTATCTCCGCTGGCGGACAACTTATCTCCGCTGGCGGACAACTTATCTCAGCTGGCGGACAACTTATCTCCGCTGGCGAAAATTTATCTCCGCTGGCGGACATCTTATCTCCGCTGGCGGACAATTTATCTCCGCTGGCGGACAACTTATCTCCGCTGGCGGACAACTTTATCTCCGCTGGCGGACAACTTATCTCCGCTGGCGGAAAACTTATCTCCGCTGGCGGAACATCTTATCTCCGCTGGCGGACAACTTATCTCCGCTGGCTGGGAACATCTTATCTCCGCTGGCGGAAAATTTATCTCCGCTGGCGGACAACTTATCTCCGCTGGCGGACATCTTATCTCCGCTGGCGGACAATTTATCTCCGCTGGCGGAAACTTATCTCCGCTGGCGGACAACTTATCTCCGCTGGCGGACAATTTATCTCCGCTGGCGGAAAATTTATCTCCGCTGGCGGACAACTTATCTCCGCTGGCGGACAACTTATCTCCGCTGGCGGACATCTTATCTCCGCTGGCGGACAATTTATCTCCGCTGGCGGACAATTTATCTCCGCTGGCGGAAAATTTATCTCCGCTATCTCCGCTGCTGGGACAACTTATCTCCGCTGGCGGACAACTTATCTCCGCTGGCGGAAAACTTATCTCCGCTGGCGGACAACTTATCTCCGCTGGCGGAAAACTTATCTCCGCTGGCGGACAACTTATCTCCGCTGGCGGACATCTTATCTCCGCTGGCGGACAATTTATCTCCGCTGGCGGGAAATTTATATCCGCTGGCGGAAAACTTATCTCCGCTGGCGGACAACTTATCTCCGCTGGCGGACAACTTATCTCCGCTGGCAGACAATTTATCTCCGCTGGCGGACAATTTATCTCCGCTGGCGGACAACTTATCTCCGCTGGCGGACAACTTATCTCCGCTGGCGGACAACTTATCTCCGCTGGCTGGCGGACAACTTATCTCCGCTGGCGGAAAACTTATCTCCGCTGGCGGAAAACTTATCTCCGCTGGCGGACAACTTATCTCCGCTGGCGGACAACTTATCTCCGCTGGCGGACAACTTATCTCCGCTGGCGGACAACTTATCTCCGCTGGCGGAAAACTTATCTCCGCTGGCGGACATCTTATCTCCGCCGCTGGCGGACAACTTATCTCCGCTGGCGAACAACTTATCTCAGCTGGCGGAAATCTTGTCTCCGCTGGCGGACTACTTATCTCCGCTGGCGGACAACTTATCTCCGCTGGCGGACAACTTATCTCCGCTGGCGGACAATTTATCTCCGCTGGCGGACAACTTATCTCCGCTGGCGGAAACTTATCTCCGCTGGCGGAAAACTTATCTCCGCTGGCGGACAACTTATCTCCGCTGGCGGACATCTTATCTCCGCTGGCGGACAACTTATCTCCGCTGGCGGACAACTTATCTCCGCTGGCGGGACAATTTATCTCCGCTGGCGGACAATTTATCTCCGCTGGCGGACAACTTATCTCCGCTGGCGGACAACTTATCTCCGCTGGCGGACAACTTATCTCCGCTGGCGGACAACTTATCTCCGCTGGCGGACAACTTATCTCCGCTGGCGGACAATTTATCTCCGCTGGCGGACAACTTATCTCCGCTGGCGACAACTTATCTCCGCTTATCTCCGCTGGCGGACAACTTATCTCCGCTGGCGGACAACTTATCTCCGCTGGCGGACAACTTTATCTCCGCTGGCGGAAATTTTATCTCCGCTGGCGGAAAACTTATCTCCGCTGGCGGACAACTTATCTCCGCTGGCGGAAAATTTATCTCCGCTGGCGGACATCTTATCTCCGCTGGCGGACAACTTATCTCCGCTGGCGGACAATTTATCTCCGCTGGCGGACAATTTATCTCCGCTGGCGGACAATCTTATCTCCGCTGGCGGACAACTTATCTCCGCTGGCGGACAACTTATCTCCGCTGGCGGAAAACTTATCTCCGCTGGCGGACAACTTATCTCCGCTGGCGGACATCTTATCTCCGCTGGCGGACAACTTATCTCCGCTGGCGGACAACTTATCTCCGCTGGCGGACAACTTATCTCCGCTGGCGGACAACTTATCTCCGCTGGCGGACATCTTGTCTCCGCTGGCGGACAATTTATCTCCGCTGGCGGAAAATTTATATCCGCTGGCGGACAACTTATCTCCGCTGGCGGACAACTTATCTCCGCTGGCGGAAAACTTATCTCCGCTGGCGGACATCTTATCTCCGCTGGCGGAAAACTTATCTCCGCTGGCGAACAACTTATCTCCGCTGGCGGACAACTTTATCTCCGCTGGCGGACAATTTATCTCCGCTGGCGGAAAACTTATCTCCGCTGGCAGACAATTTATCTCCGCTGGCGGAAAATTTATCTCCGCTGGCGGACATCTTATCTCCGCTGGCGGACAATTTATCTCCGCTGGCGGAAATTTATCTCCGCTGGCGGACAACTTATCTCCGCTGGCGGACAACTTATCTCCGCTGGCGGACAACTTATCTCCGCTGGCGGAAATCCGCTGGCTTATCTCCGCTGGCGGACAACTTATCTCCGCTGGCGGACAACTTATCTCCGCTGGCGGACAACTTATCTCCGCTGGCGGACATCTTGTCTCCGCTGGCGGACAATTTATCTCCGCTGGCGGAAAATTTATCTCCGCTGGCGGACAACTTATCTCCGCTGGCGGACAACTTATCTCCGCTGGCGGACATCTTATCTCCGCTGGCGGACAATTTATCTCCGCTGGCGGACAACTTATCTCCGCTGGCGGACAACTTATCTCCGCTGGCGGACAACTTATCTCCGCTGGCGGAAAACTTATCTCCGCTGGCGGAACAACTTATCTCCGCTTATCTCCGCTGGCGGACAACTTATCTCCGCTGGCGGACAACTTATCTCCGCTGGCGGAAAACTTATCTCCGCTGGCGGACAATTTATCTCCGCTGGCGGAAAACTTATCTCCGCTGGCGGACAACTTATCTCCGCTGGCGGACAACTTATCTCCGCTGGCGGAAATTTATCTCCGCTGGCGGACAATTTATCTCCGCTGGCGGAACAATTTATCTCCGCTGGCGGACAACTTATCTCCGCTGGCGGACAACTTATCTCCGCTGGCGGACAACTTATCTCCGCTGGCGGACATCTTATCTCCGCTGGCGGACAACTTATCTCCGCTGGCGGACAATTTATCTCCGCTGGCGGAAAATTTATCTCCGCTGGCGGACAACTTATCTCCGCTGGCGGACAACTTATCTCCGCTGGACAACTTATCTCCGCTGGCGGACAATTTATCTCCGCTGGCGGACAATTTTTATCTCCGCTGGCGGACAACTTATCTCCGCTGGCGGACAACTTATCTCCGCTGGCGGACATCTTATCTCCGCTGGCGGACAATTTATCTCCGCTGGCGGGGAAATTTATATCCGCTGGCGGAAACTTATCTCCGCTGGCGGACAACTTATCTCCGCTGGCGGACAACTTATCTCCGCTGGCGGACAACTTATCTCCGCTGGCGGACAACTTATCTCCGCTGGCGGACAACTTATCTCCGCTGGCGGAAAACTTATCTCCGCTGGCGGACAACTTATCTCCGCTGGCGGACAACTTATCTCCGCTGGCGGACAATTTATCTCCGCTGGCGGACAACTTATCTCCGCTGGCGGACAACTTATCTCCGCTGGCGGACAACTTATCCGCCGCTCTCCGCTGGCGAAAACTTATCTCCGCTGGCGGACAACTTATCTCCGCTGGCGGAACAACTTATCTCCGCTGGCGGAAAACTTATCTCCGCTGGCGGACATCTTATCTCCGCTGGCGGACAATTTATCTCCGCTGGCGGAAATTTATCTCCGCTGGCGGACAACTTATCTCCGCTGGCGGACAACTTATCTCCGCTGGCGGACAATTTATCTCCGCTGGCGGACAACTTATCTCCGCTGGCGAACAACTTATCTCCGCTGGCGGAAAACTTATCTCCGCTGGCGGACATCTTATCTCCGCTGGCGGACAATTTATCTCCGCTGGCGGGAAATTTATCTCCGCTGGCGGAAAACTTATCTCCGCTGGCGGAAAACTTATCTCCGCTGGCAGAACAACTTATCTCCGCTGGCGGACAACTTATCTCCGCTGGCGGACAACTTATCTCCGCTGGCGGACAACTTATCTCCGCTGGCGGACAACTTATCTCCGCTGGCGGACAACTTTATCTCCGCTGGCGGACAACTTATCTCCTGGCTGGCGGACTGGCTTATCTCCGCTGGCGGACAATTTATCTCCGCTGGCGGAAAACTTATCTCCGCTGGCGGACAACTTATCTCCGCTGGCGGACAACTTATCTCCGCTGGCGAACAACTTATATCTCCGCTGGCGGACAACTTATCTCCGCTGGCGGACAATTTATATCTCCGCTGGCGGACATCTTATCTCCGCTGGCGGACAATTTATCTCCGCTGGCGGACAATTTATCTCCGCTGGCGGACAACTTATCTCCGCTGGCGAACAACTTATCTCCGCTGGCGGACAACTTATCTCCGCTGGCGAACAACTTATCTCCGCTGGCGGACAACTTATCTCCGCTGGCGAAAACTTATCTCCGCTGGCGGACATCTTATCTCCGCTGGCGGACAACTTATCTCCGCTGGCGGACAACTTATCTCCGCTGGCGGAAAACTTATCTCCGCTGGCGGACAACTTATCTCCGCTGGCGGACAACTTATCTCCGCTGGCGGAAATTTATCTCCGCTGGCGGACAACTTATCTCCGCTGGCGGAAAACTTATCTCCGCTGGCGGACAACTTATCTCCGCTGGCGGGAAACTTATCTCCGCTGGCGGAAAACTTATCTCCGCTGGCGGACAACTTATCTCCGCTGGCGGACGCTGGCGGAAATTTATCTCCGCTGGCGGACAACTTATCTCCGCTGGCGGACAATTTATCTCCGCTGGCGGAAAACTTATCTCCGCTGGCGGACAACTTATCTCCGCTGGCGGACAACTTATCTCCGCTGGCGGACAAGTTTATCTCCGCTGGCGGAAAATTTATCTCCGCTGGCGGAAAACTTATCTCCGCTGGCGGACAACTTATCTCCGCTGGCGGACAATTTATATCTCCGCTGGCGGAAAACTTATCTCCGCTGGCGGACAACTTATCTCCGCTGGCGGAAACTTATCTCCGCTGGCGGACATCTTATCTCCGCTGGCGGAAAACTTATCTCCGCTGGCGGACAATTTATCTCCGCTGGCGGACAACTTATCTCCGCTGGCGGACAACTTATCTCCGCTGGCGGACATCTTATCTCCGCTGGCGGACAACTTATCTCCGCTGGCGGAAATTTATCTCCGCTGGCGGACAACTTATCTCCGCTGGCGGACAACTTATCTCCGCTGGCGGCGGAAAACTTATCTCCGCTGGCGGACAACTTATCTCCGCTGGCGGACAACTTTATCTCCGCTGGCGGAAAATTTATCTCCGCTGGCGGACAACTTATCTCCGCTGGCGGACAACTTATCTCCGCTGGCGGACAACTTATCTCCGCTGGCGGAAATCTTATCTCCGCTGGCGGACAACTTATCTCCGCTGGCGGACAATTTATCTCCGCTGGCGGAAAACTTATCTCCGCTGGCGAACAACTTATCTCCGCTGGCGGAAAACTTATCTCCGCTGGCGGACAACTTATCTCCGCTGGCGGACATCTTATCTCCGCTGGCGGACAATTTATCTCCGCTGGCGGACAATTTATCTCCGCTGGCGGAAAACTTATCTCCGCTGGCGGAACAACTTATCTCCGCTGGCGGACATCTTATCTCCGCTGGCGGACAACTTATCTCCGCTGGCGGACATCTTATCTCCGCTGGCGGACAATTTATCTCCGCTGGCGGAAAATTTATCTCCGCTGGCGGACAACTTATCTCCGCTGGCGGACAATTTATCTCCGCTGGCGGACAACTTATCTCCGCTGGCGGACATCTTATCTCCGCTGGCGGACAATTTATCTCCGCTGGGCGAACAACTTATCTCCGCTGGCGGACATCTTGTCTGCGCTGCCGGGAAATTTATCTCCGCTGGCGGACAACTTATCTCCGCTGGCGGACAACTTATCTCCGCTGGCGGATTATCTCCGCTGGCGGACAACTTATCTCCGCTGGCGGACAACTTATCTCCGCTGGCGGACAACTTATCTCCGCTGGCGGACAAATTTATCTCCGCTGGCGGAAAACTTATCTCCGCTGGCGGACAACTTATCTCCGCTGGCGGACAACTTGTCTCCACTGGCGGACAATTTATCTCCGCTGGCGGAAAACTTATCTCCGCTGGCGGACAATTTATCTCCGATGGCAGAAAACTTATCTCCACTGGCGGACAACTTATCTCCGCCGGCGGAAAACTCATCTCCGCTGGCGGACATCTTATCTCCGCTGGCGGAAAATCTTATCTCCGCTGGCGGACATTTATCTCCGCTGGCGGACAACTTATCTCCGCTGGCGGACAACTTATCTCCGCTGGCGGAAAACTTATCTCCGCTGGCGGACATCTTATCTCCGCTGGCGGACAATTTATCTCCGCTGGCGGGAAATCTTATCTCCGCTGGCGGAAAACTTATCTCCGCTGGCGGACATCTTATCTCCGCTGGCTGAACAACTTATCTCCGGACAACTTATCTCCGCTGGCGGACAACTTATCTCCGCTGGCGGACATCTTATCTCCGCTGGCGGACATCTTATCTCCGCTGGCGGGAAATTTATCTCCGCTGGCGGACAACTTATCTCCGCTGGCGGACAACTTATCTCCGCTGGCGGACATCTTATCTCCGCTGGCGGACAACTTATCTCCCGCAACTTATCTCCGCTGGCGGACATCTTATCTCCGCTGGCGGACAATTTATCTCCGCTGGCGGACAACTTATCTCCGCTGGCGGACAACTTATCTCCGCTGGCGGACATCTTATCTCCGCTGGCGGAAAACTTATCTCCGCTGGCGGAAATCTATCTCCGCTGGCGGACAACTTATCTCCGCTGGCGGACAACTTATCTCCGCTGGCGGACATCTCTCCGCTGGCGGACATCTTATCTCCGCTGGCGGACAATTTATCTCCGCTGGCGGAAAATTTATCTCCGCTGGCGGACAACTTATCTCCGCTGGCGGACAACTTATCTCCGCTGGCGGAACATCTTATCTCCGCTGGCGGACAACTTATCTCCGCTGGCGGACAATTTATCTCCGCTGGCGGACAACTTATCTCCGCTGGCGGACAACTTATCTCCGCTGGCGGAAAACTTATCTCCGCTGGCGGACATCTTGTCTCTCCGCTGGCGGACAACTTATCTCCGCTGGCGGACAATTTATCTCCGCTGGCGGCAACTTATCTCCGCTGGCGGACAACTTATCTCCGCTGGCGGAAAACTTATCTCCGCTGGCGGACAACTTATCTCCGCTGGCGGACATCTTGTCTCCGCTGGCGGACATCTTATCTCCGCTGGCGGACAATTTATATCCGCTGGCGAAAAACTTATCCGCTGGCGGACAACTTATCTCCGCTGGCGGACAACTTATCTCCGCTGGCGGACATCTTTATCTCCGCTGGCGGAAACTTATCTCCGCTGGCGGACAACTTATCTCCGCTGGCGGAAAACTTATATCCGCTCCGCTGGCGGACAACTTATCTCCGCTGGCGGAACCTTATCTCCGCTGGCGGAAAACTTATCTCCGCTGGCGGACAACTTATCTCCGCTGGCGGACATCTTATCTCCGCTGGCGGACATCTTATCTCCGCTGGCGGACAATTTATCTCCGCTGGCGGAAAACTTATCTCCGCTGGCGAACAACTTATCTCCGCTGGCGGAAAACTTATCTCCGCTGGCGGACATCTTATCTCCGCTGGCGGACATCTTATCTCCGCTGGCGGAAATTTTATCTCCGCTGGCAAACATCTTATCTCCGCTGGCTCCGCTGGCAATTTATCTCCGCTGGCGGAAAACTTATCTCCGCTGGCGGACATCTTATCTCCGCTGGCGGACAACTTATCTCCGCTGGCGGACAACTTTATCTCCGCTGGCGGAAAACTTATCTCCGCTGGCGACAACAAAACTTATCTCCGCTGGCGGAAATCTTATCTCCGCTGGGCGGACAATTTATCTCCGCTGGCGGACAATTTATCTCCGCTGGCGGACAACTTATCTCCGCTGGCGGAAAACTTATCTCCGCTGGCGGACAACTTATCTCCGCTGGCGGACATCTTATCTCCGCTGGCGGACAATTTATCTCCGCTGGCGGACAATTTATCTCCGCTGGCGGAAAACTTATCTCCGCTGGCGGACAACTTATCTCCGCTGGCGGAAAACTTATCTCCGCTGGCGGAAAACTTATCTCCGCTGGCGGACATCTTGTCTCCGCTGACAGACAATTTATCTCCGCTGGCGGAAATTTATATCCGCTGGCGGAAAGTTTATATCCGCTGGCGGAAAACTTATCTCCGCTGGCGGACAACTTATCTCCGCTGGCGGACAAATTTATCTCCGCTGGCGGACAATTTATCTCCGCTGGCGGAACAACTTATCTCCGCTGGCGGAAATCTTGTCTCCGCTGGCGGACAACTTATCTCCGCTGGCGGACAATTTATCTCCGCTGGCGGACAACTTATCTCCGCTGGCGGACAATTTATCTCCGCTGGCGGAAAACTTATCTCCGCTGGCGGAAAACTTATCTCCGCTGGCGGACATCTTATCTCCGCTGGCGGACATCTTATCTCCGCTGGCGAACAACTTATCTCCGCTGGCGGACAATTTATCTCCGCTGGCGGACAACTTATCTCCGCTGGCGGAAAACTTATCTCCGCTGGCGGAAAACTTATCTCCGCTGGCGGACAATTTATCTCCGCTGGCGGAAACTTATCTCCGCTGGCGGACAACTTATCTCCGCTGGCGGACATCTTATCTCCGCTGGCGGAAAACTTATCTCCGCTGGCGGACATCTTATCTCCGCTGGCGGACAATCTTATCTCCGCTGGCGGACATCTTATCTCCGCTGGCGGAACAACTTATCTCCGCTGGCGGAAAATTTATCTCCGCTGGCGGACAACTTATCTCCGCTGGCGGACATCTTATCTCCGCTGGCAGACAATTTATCTCCGCTGGCGAAAAACTTATCTCCGCTGGCGGAAAACTTATCTCCGCTGGCGGACAACTTATCTCCGCTGGCGGACAATTTATCTCCGCTGGCGGGAAATTTATCTCCGCTGGCGGACAACTTATCTCCGCTGGCGGACAATTTATCTCCGCTGGCGGAAAACTTATCTCCGCTGGCGGACAACTTATCTCCGCTGGCGGCGGAAAACTTATCTCCGCTGGCTGGGACATCTTATCTCCGCTGGGAAAACTTATCTCCGCTGGCGGACATCTTATCTCCGCTGGCGGACAATTTATCTCCGCTGGCGGACAACTTATCTCCGCTGGCGGAACATCTTTATCTCCGCTGGCGGACAACTTATCTCCGCTGGCGGACAACTTATCTCCGCTGGCGGACATCTTATCTCCCGCTGGCGGAAAACTTATCTCCGCTGGCGGACAATTTATCTCCGCTGGCGGAAAACTTATCTCCGCTGGCGGACATCTCCGCTGGCGGACATCTTATCTCCGCTGGCGGACAACTTATCTCCGCTGGCGGACAATTTATCTCCGCTGGCGGAAACTTATCTCCGCTGGCGGACAACTTATCTCCGCTGGCGGACATCTTATCTCCGCTGGCGGACATCTTATCTCCGCTGGCGGACAATTTATCTCCGCTGGCGGACAATTTATATCCGCTGGCAGAAAACTTATCTCCGCTGGCGGACAACTTATCTCCGCTGGCGGAAAACTTATCTCCGCTGGCGGACAACTTATCTCCGCTGGCGGACATCTTATCTCCGCTGGCGGACAACTTATCTCCGCTGGCGGACAATTTATCTCCGCTGGCGGACAATTTATCTCCGCTGGCGGACAACTTATCTCCGCTGGCGGACACTTATCTCCGCTGGCGACAACTTATCCGCTGGCGGAAAACTCATCTCCGCTGGCGGACATCTTGTCTCCGCTGGCGGACAATTTATCTCCGCTGGCGGAAAACTTATCTCCGCTGGCGGACATCTTATCTCCGCTGGCGGACAACTTATCTCCGCTGGCGGAAAATTTATCTCCGCTGGCGGACAACTTATCTCCGCTGGCGGAACAACTTATCTCCGCTGGCGGACAACTTATCTCTCTTGTGTCCGCTGGCAGACAATTTATCTCCGCTGGCGGGAAATTTATATCCGCTGGCGGAAAACTCATCTCCACTGGCGGTTATCTTGTGGCGGACATCTTGTCTCCTCTGGCGGAAAATTTATATCCGCTGGCGGACAACTCATCTCCACTAGCGGACATCTTTTCTCCGCTGTCAGACAATTTATCAGTCTCGAATCAACTTTCATAGAGATCGGTTGTGTCGCGCTTGTGCAAAGTTGTTTTCTTTATTCTGATTTAGCGGAGCATTCTCTTGTGTGCTAAAAATAGCATACATCATAAATTCGGGTGCTGCTTTGTGCGGTGTCGGCAATTGGACAAAAACAAAAAACACATTTGTGAACGTTTTTACAACTGTATTCACTGCCCTTCGGGCAAGACATTCCCCTCAGTCTGCGCACAGCCGCACAAGAGGGGCAATAAAAACTTCGCTTATCAGCTACGGTATAATGAATGCGAATAGTTCATCTGACTCTCGGCTTAGAAATAAGCGGACTGATCATGAGAGAATGCTTCTAATATCAGGCAAATTACCTTCTGAGATTCGTTCTGAGTACCGTTCAGAGGCTGAACGCTCTACATGCACAGAAACCACAACAACAGTAACATTCACTAGTGCCACCAACAACACCACCTACACCATGGCAACTGCTACAATAAGCAGTATCTGCCCTGCACTAAGCTTTGATAGCCAAGAAAACTCCATATCCACATGCCCCGACGACACTGAGGCAAAAACACTTCGCACTGCTGCCGAACGACTGCTGGATGCTCAAAAACGGAGAACGGGCAAAAGAAAAAACGATCAGACTTTGTCATCCTATTCTAAATCTAAACGAGGGAGCGGCGGCCGGGACCTGGGCTTGCCCCCCACTACAAGCCAACAGGCAAACACCAACAACAGATTTGCCATTCTTGACACGAACATCCCAAGTGATAGTAATAATGAGGAAGTTCGGATGAATGTAGATGCAGACGCTGGAAATGACCAAATGGATGAACACCTTTATGAAGCAGTTAATACAGACCAGTGTCTTCAAGGAGAATCAACGAGCTCTGGTAATCAGCTTAAAGGCCCTCCAAAACCACCGCAAATAGTTGTCAATATTAGCAACTTAAATGACTTATTTGATGTCATAAAGGACGTTGCAAATTTGAATAACGTTGTCGTCAAAGCTAACCAGGGGGAAACGGTCAGAATCCTCCCCAAAGACAGTGATACCTATAGAGCAATTGTGGATTGTTTTGATGCCATTGGAATAGAATTCCACACATACCAACTGCAGACTGAAAAGCCTCATAGAATTGTTGTAAGAGACCTACATCATAGCACCCTAAACAATGATATTACCGCCGATTTTAAAATGTTGGGCTTCGAGGTCCTTCACATCCATAATCCAAGCTCAAGGACTAACAAGGACGAAAAACTTAATATTTTTTTCATTAATATTAAGCCTTGTGCAAAAATTAACGAAATTTACCAAGTCAAGACCCTTTGCCGCCAAAAAATAAGGATTGAAAGGATGTGAAAATCCACAGAGATTGCTCAATGTCGTCGATGCCAGGATTTCGGCCACACAGCCAAATACTGCCGCCGACATCACAACTGTGCCAGATGCGGTGAAAATCACCAAACCTCACAATGCACACGCCCCTAGATGCACAGCCAACCTGCATTCACTGCTCTGGAAGCCATATGGCCAGTTACAAAGGATGCCAATGGTATCAGGAGTTTCTACGCCGATCAATGGGCTCCGCAAAGAAGGCAATTAATACGAACAGGACGGGTCATGTCCCCTTAAATAATCAAGTGGCATATGCTTACTCTACCACATTTCCTGGAGACCAGCAACAGTTTCCTACCTTGCAGTCTAGTCACAAAAAGGGGGCTAATAGACCAACAATACAGCAGCACCAGCGAAATATTGTTCAGCACCAACCTTTGGTAGGCACTAGAAGTATTACAGGAGCCTCCTATGCTGCCGTAGCAAATGGTAATTCAAATGCAATACCTGCTACACCTGCTCAGCGTCGTTTTCATAGTCTACAAGCGCATCAGCCACAAGGATTGAATAACCAGCAACAGAATTCATATGAAGTTCAGGCACTGCTACAACAACAGCAGACACAATTTCAACAATGGCAACAACAGCTCCAACAGCAGCAGCAGCAGCAGTTTCTTATGTGGCTACAGCAACAGCAGCTAGAACAGCAGCAGCATAATAGTCAAGCCAATCAACGCCTTGAAAAACTCGAAAAAATGGTTTTTGAATTGGCCAACACGATTAAGCAATGGGCTGGATCTAATCTTCAGTTCCAGAACAACGTTTCAGCATCTCAATGAACCCACTAAAGGTTCTCATCTGGAATGCTAACGGCATTTCAGGGAAAGCAAAAGAAGTTGAGCTCTTCGCGCACAAGAATAGCGTTGACATTCTTCTTTGACGGAGATCAGAATTAAAAAGAGGGGCAGCTGTAAAAATACATGGATATGCCTTCTATCCAGCCTTCAAGCCATCGCGGAATAATAATAGCGTTGGTGGAGTTGCGGTTTTAGTTAAGACTTCGCTTCGTCATTTTCCACAAAGGGTCATTGAGACACGCAGCATGCAAATGTCAGCAGTAAAAGTAGCCACAGGACTGGGCGATGTGGAGTTCAGCGCCATTTACTGCCCTCCCAGAGTCAGGATTGAGGAAAAGACATTACATCGATGCACTCCGTGCTTGCGGGCAAAGGTATTTGGTTGGTGGTGACTGGAATGCCCGACACTGGCTGTGGGGAGACACTTACAATTCCCCTAGGGGCGAGCTAGCGGAAGCCATCTCTGCTACTGGCGCTAAGATCCTTGCAACTGGATCACCAACCAGGTACCCATATGTACCCAATCACACGCCGTCCTGCATAGACTTCGCAGTACATCATGGTATTCCGGATTCTCGAGCAACAATAAGTCAGAGCTGGGATCTGGACTCCGACCATCTGGCCCTAGTCATCAGCGTTAAAACAGATGGCATTATAGAAAATCAAGCCCTCATCTAGTCACCAAGCACACTGATCTGCTCGCATTTTAGGCAACATTTGGAGAGGTCGATTCAACTGAACGTCACGCTAAACTCTGAGGAAGATATCGAGATGGCTGTAGATAACATCACAGAAAGTATACACATGGCTGCTGCTGCCTCAACGCCCTCGCATCCTCCGACAAGCGCCGCCTATGGAATAGTTCTTACAAGAGAGGCCAGAGAGCTTTTGTCACAAAAAAGGAGACTTCGAAGACGCGCAATCCGATCTCAAGACCCATGGGACCGAATTCTATGGAACCGGGCTGCCAAGCAACTTCGAAACACCCTGAGAGAACTTCGAAGCAACTTCTTTGAACAAAAGCTTGCTTCCATGGATTACACCGTGGATGCTGGATATTCGCTTTGGAAGACCACTAAGTCTCTTAAGAGACAACCGTTCAGACAGATTCCCATCCGGTGTCCCAACGGTGAACTTGCTAGAAACGAAGAAGAGCAGGCCAATTCGTTTGCACATCATTTAGAGGACAGGTTCACCCATTACCAATTCGCCACGGAGGCGCAGTACAAAGAGACAAAAGATAGTCTGCAAACACCTCTACAAATGGCCTTACCCATTAAACCAGCCAGGGCTGAGGAGATTGTTGAAGTCATCAAGTCCCTACCGAGGAAGAAGGCTCCTGGCATTGACAGAGTGTGCAATTCCACACTGAAAGCATTGCCTACTCGGGCGATACTCTACATAGTGCTCATTTTTAACGCCATGTTAAGGATGCAGTTTTTCCCTAAGCAGTGGAAGATAGCAACAATCCTGATGATCCATAAGCCTGGAAAACCGGAGGACGACCCTGAGTCGTATCGGCCAATAAGTCTTTTGTCTTCCTTATCTAAGGTATGGGAGAGGCTTCTTGCCAATCGTCTTGGTAGTATTATCAAGGAATGCCGTATCTTGCCGGATCACCAGTTTGGCTTTCGGGAGGGACACGGCACAGTGGAGCAAGTCCACAGATTGGCAGGACACATCCTACAGGCCTATGATGATCTAGAATACTGCAATGCAGTCTTCATTGATATGCAGCAAGCCTTCGATAGAGTTTGGCATATCGGCCTACTGAGCAAAATTAAAAACTGTTCCCAGCACCATACTACGGTGTCCTACGATCATACTTGGAAGGACGTCAGTTTATGGTCAGGTTCAGGAACACACATTCAACACCTTGCCAAATGAGAGCTGGAGTTCCACAGGGCAGCGTCCTTGGCCCGCTGCTTTACTCTATCTATACTGCAGATCTACCCTCCCCAAGCGAGCAACATATGGAGGTCCCCCGTAAGGCTCTGCTTGCTACCTACGCGGGACGATATAGCACTGCTCTACAGCTCCAAGTGCCGCCTTGAGGCAGCAGATGGTCTCCAAGAGTACCTCTACTCTTTGGCAGCTTGGTGCAAAAGATGGAATTTAAAAGTCAACCCACTGAAGACCACCAATCCATGCTTCACCCTGAAAGCGCTCATAGACCACACCCCACCCATAAAGTTTGAAGGCGTAACTTTGGACCAACCAGAGCAAGCAAAGTATCTCGGTATCACCCTTGATAAGCGTCTTACTTTTGGTCCACACTTGAAAGCTACGGCTCGTAAATGTGGGCAAAGAATGCAGCAATTGCGGTGGCTGATTAACAGAAGAAGCACCATGTCACTGAGAGCCAAAAGAGCAGTTTATGTACACTGTGTAGCCCCGATCTGGCTCTACGGTGTGCAGATTTGGGGTATAGCTGCCAAATCGAACTATAAACGGATACAGGTCTTGCAGAATCGCGCCATGAGGCAAATAACGAACTGCCCTTGGTACGTGCGCGGCTCCACCCTACATCGGGATTTGAATCTGCATACAGTGGAGGAGCAGATTGGAAGGCACACCAGCAGATACAGTGACAGGCTAATTAGACACCATAGTATGCTCGCCAGACGATTACTACCTGCCAGGCCTTTGAGGCGGTTGAAGAGATTGGGTTTTGCCAAAACTATTGGCCAACTCTAAGTTTCCCTCCCAATATTATAATATTATATTTTTTGTAAGTCCTCTCGCATTTAGCATTAGGTTTGGCTACCCCAATATTATTTACCAGTGATGTTAAGATACGTTATATGCAATGTACGGATTCAACGCTTAATAAATAAAAAAAAAAAAAGACAATTTATCGCCGCTGGCGGAAAATTTATATCCGCTGGCAGAAAACTTATCTCCGCTGGCGAAAAACTTATCTCCGCTGGCGGAAATTTTGTCTCCGCTGGCGGACAACTTATCTCCGACGACGAACAACTTATCTCCGCTGTCGGGAAATTTATATCCGCTGGCAGAAAACTTATCTCCGCTGGCGAACAACTTATCTCAGCTGGCGGACAACTAATCTCCGATGGCGAACAACTTATCTCCGCTGGCGGAAAACTTATCTCCGCTGGCAGACAATTTATCTCCGCTGAGGGGAAATTTATATCCGCTGGCGGACAACTTATCTCCGACTACGAACAACTCATCTCCACTGGCGGATATCTTGTCTCCGCTTGTAGACAATTTATCTCCGCTGCCGGGAAATTTATATCCGCTGGCGGACAACTTATCTCCGCTGGCGAACAACTTTTCTCCTCTGGCGGAAAACTTATCTCCGCTGGCGGACATCTCCGCTGGCGGACATCTTGTCTCCGCTGGCGGACAATTTATCTCCACTTGCGGGAAATTTATAACCGCTGGCGGACAACTTATCTCCGCTGGCGAACAACTTAACTCAGCTGGCGGACAACTAATCTCCGCTGCCGAACACCTTATCGCCGACGTCGAACAACTTATCTCAGCTGGTGGACAACTTATCTCCGCCGGCGGAAAACTTATCTCCGCTGGCGGACATCTATTCTCCGCTGGCAGACAATTTATCTCCGCTGGCGGGAAACTTATATCCGCTGGCGGACAACTTATCTCCGCAGGCGGAAAACTCATCTCCACTGGCGGACATCTTGTGTCCGCTGGCAGACAATTTATCTCCGCTGGCGGGAAATTTATATCCGCTGGCTGAAAACTCATCTCCACTGGCGGACATCTTGTCTCCTCTGGCGGAAAACTTATCTCCGCTGGCGGACAACTTATCTCCGCTGGCAGACAATTTATCTCCGCTGGCGAACATCTTATCTCCGCTGGCGGAAACCTTATCTCCGCTGGCAGACAATTTATCTCCGCTGGCGGAAATTTTTTCCGCCGACGGACAACTTATCTCAGCTGGCGGACAACTTATCTCCGATAGCGGAAAACTTATCTCCGCTGGCGGACATCTTTTCTCCGCTGGCAGACAATTTATCTCCGCTGGCGAACATCTTATCTCCGCTGGCGGAAACCTTATCTCCGCTGGCAGACAATTTATCTCCGCTGAGGGGAAATTTTTTTCCGCCGACGAACAACTTATCTCAGCTGGCGGACAACTTATCTCCGATAGCGGAAAACTTATCTCCGCTGGCGGACATCTTTTCTCCGCTGTCAGACAATTTATCGCCGCTGGCGGAAAATTTATATCCGCTGGCGGACAACTTATCTCCGCTGGCGAACAACTTATCTCCGCTGCCGAACACCTTATCGCCGACGTCGAACAACTTATCTCCGCTGGTGGACAACTTATCTCCGCTGGCGGAAAACTTATCTCCGCTGGCGGACATCTTTATCTCCGCTGGCGGACAGTTTATCTCCGCTGGCGGACAGTTTATCTCCGCTATTTTTTTCCGCCGACGAACAACTTATCTCAGCTGGCGGACAACTTATCTCCGATAGCGGAAAACTTATCTCCGCAGGCGGAAAACTCATCTCCACTGGCGGACATCTCTTGTGTCGCGCTGGCGAATAATTATTCTCCGCTGGCGGAAATTTATATCCGCTGGCGGAAAACTCATCTCCACTGGCGGACATCTTGTCTCCTCTGGCGGAAAACTTATTTCCGCTGGCGGACATCTTGTCTCCACTAGCGGACATCTTGTCTCCGCTGGCAGACAGTTTATCTCCGCTGGCGGGCAATTTATATCCGCTGGCAGAAAACTTATCTCCGCTGGCGAACAACTTATCTCCGCAGGCAGACAATTTATCTCCGCTGGCAGACAATTTATCTCCGCTGAGGGGAAATTTTTTTCCGCCGACGAACAACTATCTCAGCTGGCGGACAACTTGTCTCCGATAGCGGAAAACTTATCTCCGCTGGCGGACATCTTTTCTCCGCTGTCAGACAATTTATCGCCGCTGGCGGAAAATTTATATCCGCTGGCGGACAACTTATCTCCGCTGGCGGAAAACTCATCTCCACTGGCGGACATCTTGTGTCCGCTGGCAGACAATTTATCTCCGCTGGCGGGAAATTTATATCCGCTGGCGGAAAACTCATCTCCACTGGCGGACATCTTGTCTCCTCTGGCGAAAACTTATCTCCGCTGGCGGACATCTTGTCTCCACTAGCGGACATCTTGTCTCCACTAGCGGACATCTTTTCTCCGCTGTCAGACAATTTATCGCCGCTGGCGGAAAATTTATATCCGCTGGCAGAAAACTTATCTCCGCTGGCAAACAACTTATCTCCGCTGGCGGAAAACTTATCTCCGCTTTCGAACAACTTATCTCAGCTGGCGGACAACTAATCTCCGATGGCGAACAACTTATCTCCGCTGGCGGAAAACTTATCTCCGCTGCCGAACACCTTATCGCCGACGTCGAACAACTTATCTCAGCTGGTGGACAACTTATCTCCTCTGGCGGAAAACTTATTTCCGCTGGCGGCCATCTTGTCTCCGCTGGCGAACAATTTATCTCCGCTGGCGCGAAATTTATATCCGCTGGCGGAGAACTTATCTCCGCTGCCGAACACCTTATCGCCGACGTCGAACAACTTATCTCAGCTGGTGGACAACTTATCTGCTCTGGCGGAAAACTTATTTCCGCTGGCGGCCATCTTGTCTCCGCTGGCGAACAATTTATCTCCGCTGGCGCGAAATTTATATCCGCTGGCGGACAACTTATCTCCGCTGGCGGAAAACTCATCTCCACTGGCGGACATCTTGTGTCCGCTGGCAGACAATTTATCTCCGCTGGCGGGAAATTTATATCCGCTGGCGGAAAACTCATCTCCACTGGCGGACATCTTGTCTCCTCTGGCGGAAAACTTATCTCCGCTGGCGGACATCTTGTCTCCACTAGCGGACATCTTTTTTCCGCTGTCAGACAATTTATCGCCGCTGGCGGAAAATTTATATCCGCTGGCAGAAAACTTATCTCCGCTGGCGAACAACTTGTCTCCGCTGGCGGAAATTTTGTCTCCGCTGGCGGACAACTTATCTCCGACGACGAACAACTTATCTCCGCTGTCGGGAATTTTATATCCGCTGGCAGAAAACTTATCTCCGCTGGCGAACAACTTATCTCAGCTGGCGGACAACTAATTTATTTCCGCCGACGAACAACTTATCTCAGCTGGCGGACAACTTATCTCCGATAGCGGAAAACTTATCTCCGCTGGCGGACATCTTTTCTCCGCTGTCAGACAATTTATCGCCGCTGGCGGAAAATTTATATCCGCTGGCGGACAACTAATCTCCGCTGGCGAACAACATATCTCCGCTGGCGGAAAACTTATCTCCGCTGGCAGACAATTTATCTCCGCTGAGGGGAAATTTATTTCCGCCGACGAACAACTTATCTCCGCTGGCGGACATCTTTTCTCCGCTGTCAGACAATTTATCGCCGCTGGCGGAAAATTTATATCCGCTGGCGGACAACTAATCTCCGCTGGCGAACAACATATCTCCGCTGGCGGAAAACTTATCTCCGCTGGCAGACAATTAATCTCCGCTGGCGGGAAATTTATATCCGCTGGCAGAAAACTTATCTCCGCTGGCGAACAACTTATCTCCTCTAGCAGACAATTTATCTCCGCTGGCGAAGAACTTATCTCCGCTGGCGGAAAACTTATCTCCGCTGGCAGACAATTTATCTTAGCTTTATTTCCGCCGACGAAATTTATTTCCGCCGACGGGAAACTTATCTCTCCGCTGGGGGAAAGCTTATCTCCGCTGGCGGACATAGGGCAGACAATTTTATCTCCGCTGGCGGACAGCTATTCTCCGCTGGCAGACAATTTATCTCCGCTGGCGGGAAATTTATATCCGCTGGCGGAAAACTCATCTCCACTGGCGGAAATCTGTTCCACCTCTGGCGGCAGAAACTTATCTCCGCTGGCGGGAAATTTGTCTCCGCTGGCGGACAACTTTGACCGCTGGCGAACAGTTTATCTCAGCTGGCGGACAACCAATAACCGCTGGCGAACAACATATCTCCGCTGGCGAAAAACTTATCTCAGCTGGCGGACAATTTAATCTCCGCTGGCGAAAATTTATCTCCGCTGACGGGCTTTTATCTCCGCTGGCGGCCAATTTATCTCCTCCGCGGAAAATTTATTTCCGCTGGCGGACAACTTTTCTCAGCTGGCGGACAACTTATCGCCGCTGGCGGAATCTTATCTCCGCTGGCGGACATCTTTTCCTCCGCTGGCGAACAACTTATCTCCGCTGGCGAACACTCATCGCCGCTGGCGGACGAAATCCAGCTGGTGGACAACTTATCTCCGCTGGCGAAAACTTATCCGCCGACGCTGGCAGACAATTTATCTCCGCTGGTGGACAACTTATATCCGCCGGCGGACAACTTATCTCCGCTCGGAAATCTATTCTCCACTGGCGGACATCTGTGTCCGCTGGCAGATAGTTTATATCCGCTGGCGGCAGCTTATCTCCGCTGGCGGAAAACTCATCTCCGGTGGCGAACATCTTATCTCCGCTGGCGGAAAGTTTATCTCCGCTGGCGGGCAACGACTTCCGCTGAGGGGAAATTTTTCCGCCGACGAACAACTTATCTCAGCTGGCGGACAACTTGTCTCCGATAGCGGAAAACTTATCTCCGCAGGCGGAAAACTCATCTCCACTGGCGGACATCTTGTGTCCGCTGGCAGACAATTTATCTCCGCTGGCGGAAATTTATATCCGCTGGCGGAAAACTCATCTCCACTGGCGGACATCTTGTCTCCTCTGGCGGAAAACTTACTCGCTGGCGGACATCTTGTCTCCATTAGCGGACATCTTGTCTCCGCTGGCAGACAGTTTATCTCCGCTGGCGGAAAACTTATCTCCGCTGGCGGACATCTTATCTCCGCTGGCGGAAAACTTATCTCCGCTGGCGGACATCTTTCTCCGCTGGCGGACAACTTATCTCCGCTGGCGGACATTTATCTCCGCTGGCGGACAATTTATCTCCGCTGGCGGAAAACTTATCTCCGCTGGCGGACAACTTATCTCCGCTGGCAGACAATTTATCTCCGCTGGCGGACAACTTATCTCCGCTGGCGGACAACTTATCTCCGCTGGCGGACATCTTATCTCCGCTGGCGGGAATTTATCTCCGCTGGCGGAAATTTATCTCCGCTGGCGGACAACTTATCTCCGCTGGCGGACAACTTATCTCCGCTGGCGGAAAACTTATCTCCGCTGGCGGACATCTTATCTCCGCTGGCGGACAACTTATCTCCGCTGGCGGACAATTTATCTCCGCTGGCGGAAACTTATCTCCGCTGGCGGACAACTTATCTCCGCTGGCGAACAACTTATCTCCGCTGGCGGACAACTTATCTCCGCTGGCGGAAATCTTATCTCCGCTGGCGGACAACTTATCTCCGCTGGCGGACAATTTATCTCCGCTGGCGGAAAATTTATCTCCGCTGGCGGACAAATCTCCGCTGGCGGACAACTTATCTCCGCTGGCGGACAACTTATCTCCGCTGGCGGACAATTTATCTCCGCTGGCGGAAAACTTATCTCCGCTGGCGGACAACTTATCTCCGCTGGCGGAAAACTTTATCTCCGCTGGCGGACAATTTATCTCCGGACAATTTATCTCCGCTGGCGGAAAACTTATCTCCGCTGGCGGACATCTTATCTCTCCTGGCTGGCGAAAACTTATCTCCGCTGGCGGAAATCTTATCTCCGCTGGCGGACAACTTATCTCCGCTGGCGAACAATTTATCTCCGCTGGCGGAAAACTTATCTCCGCTGGCGGAAATCTTATCTCCGCTGGCGGACATCTTGTCTCCGCTGGCGGACAATTTATCTCCGCTGGCGGACAACTTATCTCCGCTGGCGGACAATTTATCTCCGCTGGCGGAATTTATCTTATCTCCCGCTGGCGAACAACTTATCTCCGCTGGCGGAAAACTTATCTCCGCTGGCGGACAACTTATCTCCGCTGGCGGACATCTTATCTCCGCTGGCGGAACAACTTATCTCCGCTGGCGGAAAACTTATCTCCGCTGGCGGACAACTTATCTCCGCTGGCGGAAAACTTATCTCCGCTGGCGAAAACTCATCTCCGCTGGCGGACAATCTTATCTCCGCTGGCGGAAAACTTATCTCCGCTGGCGGACATCTTATCTCCACTGGCGGACATCTTGTCTCCGCTGGCAGACAGTTTATCTCCGCTGGCGGGCAATTTATATCCGCTGGCAGAAAACTTATCTCCGCTGGCGAACAACTTATCTCCGCTGGCGGACAATTTATCTCCGCTGGCGGACATCTTATCTCC
>VHIG01000067.1:0-29521 GCA_008121275.1 Drosophila lowei | reverse complement strand
AGCTACCTTTGTTCCAGGTCTCAAAGAGTCCTCTTCAAAAACTCCCCTCTTCACCAGTAAAGGTTTCTTCGGGAGTACCACAGGGCAGCCATCTAGGCCCCTTACTCTTGACACTCTTTATTAATGACTTGCCTTCGGTAATAACATACTCTCGAGTAATTATGTATGCGGATGATGTTAAACTCTGTGTCCAGTATAAGGACATTTCATTTCATTCTCGCTTGCAATCCGATCTCAATAACTTTCAGTCATGGTGCTGTGCAAACTTTGTTACACCTTAATGCCTCGAAATGCAAAGTAATGACATTTCATCGTTCTAGCCCTTGTTGGCTACCTATACCCTATGTGGCGGTTCTCTTGAGAGAATTACCCTGGTGAATGATCTTGGTGTTTTATTAGACGCAAAGTTAAAGTTTTCCGAACAAATTTCTACCATGGTAAATAAGGCCATGGGCGTGATTGGCTTGTAAAGAGGTGGTCAAAAGAATTGGACGACCCTATATCACAAAGACTCTCTATACTTCGCTAGTTCGTCCGATCTTAGAATACGGCTCCTGTGTATGGTGTCCTCAGTACAAAGTACACCAGGAACGTATAGAATCAGTACAGAAAAACTTGTTACTCTTTGCTTTGCGGGGCCTTAACTGGGATGCGGGTGTAAGACTCCCATCTTACTCTAGTAGACTACTATTAGTAAACCTCCCATCCTTAGTTAACCGTAGAAAAATGCTTGGTGTGATATTTATGCACAACTTGATCAGGGGTGACATAGACAGCCCTGATCTGTTGAGCCGCATAAACTTCACGATTCCTATTAGACTGACTAGAAATTTTATACCGTTGTTCCTTCCACTTTGTAGATCGAATTATTCCTTGCATGAACCGTTTAGGGTCTTATGCTCGGATTATAATTCCCTCTACCTTATTATATCCATCACTAATTCTCTTCCTTTTATTAAATTACTAATCCTTACAAACCTTTCTAGTAATTAGTAATTGTAGAGGTATTCGTATTTTGATTGCATGCTTAGTTTCTTAGTAGGTTAGGTTAACCCGGACGGCCCTCAGCGGGGCCACGCATAGCCAATATGGCCCTTAGTTATCCGGATAGGGGTGTATGAACCGTCGCGGGAGTGTTTATGTGGTTTTAAAGTCCCCGAGAATCGAGGTGTTTTTAGCATAGGCCAGCAGTTCCTGTGGCGTCCTTTTGGAGGCATCTTCCAGTGAAGCCAGCACTGGGGCGCCCAGGTATCTCCTCCTTGCCCTTGAGAGAGCCGGACAGTTGCAGATGAGATGTTCCAGGGTTTCGATAGCCCCAGGTTCATCACATTTCCTACAACTGTCTCTGTTGGTGATGCCTAGCTTTGCTGCATGTGCAGCAGCCAGACAGTGACCTGTAAGTATTCCCACTAGCAGTCTACAGTCCTTTCGTGGTAGGTGCAGTAGGTAGTGGCTAAGTTTCTCGTTCCGCTCCTTGCACATTATCTTCGAGGTTCTGCAGGTGGTGGTACTCCTCCACCTGCTATCAGTCTGTGTTCTAGCCTGCTTCTCTAGATCGCCTTGCAGCATTCTGAGGGAGACAGGCACGTTCTCGGTTCTCCTATTCTCCAGCCCGACGCCTTCCTTAGCTAGTACGTCCGCCGCTTCGTTTCCTTCGATGCCCTGGTGGCTGGGAACCCAATAGATCCGCACTGTCTTTGTCGTGCTTAGGATGTCTAATGCCTCCCTGCTCGCCAAGACACTTCTGGAACTGACCGCGGACGACTGCATGGATCTTATCGCCGCTTGGCTGTCGACGAATAGGTTGACCGCATCGTGTGCTCGTTCTGTGAGGAGAGCGACCTCCGCTGCTTTCCCGATGGCAAAAACTTCTGCCTGGAATATGCTGCATTGGTCCGGTAGCTTATACGACAGCCTTATCTCAGGGTCTGTACAGTATAGGCCCGCTCCTACTCCTCCGTCCATCTTGGAGCCGTCTGTGTATATATTGAGGTGCTCAGTTTGGTCCCTTCCAATTTTCCAGTCTTCAGGTCCCAAAGATGTGGTTGTTTTGACGTCAAGGCAAGTTTGGGGGTCATGTAATCAGTTGATCTGGTCATTTCCTGCCGATTGAACTATGCCCGTATCCTTGTGGCGATAGATTTCCTGATGCTATGAGGCGTTGTGCTGCCTTTCCCGCAATCAGGCGAGCGTGAATGTCCAGGGGTCGATTCCGAGTACAGTTTCGAGTGCTTTTGTTGGGGTTGACCTCAGCGCCCTGTAATACAGAGCAGAGCCTGTCGCTGAGTCTTTTCCATAAGCTAATGGTATGTCTTCTTTTCAGTAGCCTGCCACCACACTAAGGCTCCATACAGCAGAGTTGGTCGCACCACCGAGATGTAGATCCAGTGCATTAGAGCAGGTGACAGGCCCCATGTGCTGCTGAGCATCTTCTTGGATGCATAAAGCGCAATGGTAGCCTTCTTCACCCTTTCCACTACATTGGGCCTCCATGCCAGCTTGCTGTCCAGTACTGTGCCTAGGTATTTCACCTGTGATTTTGGAGTCAATTTTGGTCAATTTTCGGGGGGGTCCATATCGGTACCTTGTACCTCTTGGTAAAGAGGATGAGGTCCGTCTTGTCCGCGTTGATACTGAGTCCTACCTCTTCCGCCCACTCACGTATCTCCCTGAGTGTACGTTCCATTAAGGAGCTGAGGGTCGATGGACATACACCCGTAATAAGTATGCTTATGTCGTCTGCATAAGCTGTTATCTTTGGGGCCTTCCTTTCAAATCTCTTGATGAGGTCGTCGACCACCAAATTCCACAGTAGTGGCGACAGGACTCCACCCTGAGGTGTGCCTCTGTGTGCCCCCTTTACCATGGAAGCAGTGCCCCCTCCGATTGCACCCGTCTACAACTTAGGAGGTTTTGATCCAGACGTTGATTGCAGGGTGTATGTTATTCGCTTCTAGGCGACTTGTTATTGCGGTTGTGGCCACGTTGTTGAATGCTCCTGAGATGTCCACAAATGCTCCCAAAGCATACTTTTTGTTGTGAAGGGCGCTCTCGATGGTGGCTACTAGCGAGTGTAGTGCCGTCTCCACTGATTTCCCTTTGGTGTAGGCGTGTTGGTTTGTTGACATCAGTCCCCTACCTCATTCCTGATGTGCAAATCCAACAGCTTTTCTAGTGTTTTTAGTATAAAGGAGGTAAGGCTTATCGGTCTGTAATCCTTGGGACTCACGTGGCTGCACTTTCCTGCCTTAGGGAGGAAGACAACTCTCGAGGTTCTCCATTGGATGGGGATATAGCCCGTACTTAGGCATGCTGAGTATATTGCGAAGAGCCATGGGGTAACAACCTCTTTGGTCAACTGCATCATGGCTGGGAATATCCCGTCCAGTCCTGGTGCTTTTATGCCCGCGAAGGAGTCTATGGCCCAGTGGATTCTCTTAGTGGTTAACAGACCTGTTGGGGGGTGCTGTTCCTCGGTTGCTAGGTCCTGATGCTCCTTGGCGTCAGTGACCTCGGTGCATCCAGGGAAGTGCGCCTCCATTAGTGCTGTTAGGTCTTCTTTACTGCCCTCTGTCCACTGTCCGTTGTCTAGTTTTAGTTGGCTCTGTACTGTGGGCTGCTTTGAAAGCAGCTTCCGGAGCCTAGCGGTTTCCGGCACTTTCTCGATGTTGGAGCAGAAGTTTCTCCACGAGTTCCTTTGTGCCTTACGTATTTCCTTCTTGTAGCTCCTAAGTAGGATTTTATATTCTTCATTGACAATCTCTTCGTTCGCTTGTTTGGCGATCTTGAAGAATTCCTTGAGGTTGTTCCTTTGGAGAGAGAGATCTCGGTTTCACCAGAGTGACTTGGACCTCCTCTTCGTTCTCGAGGGTTTGCACGATGCATAGTAGGCGTTCAGTAACTCGTTGGATAGGGTCTTTAGGGACTTCTCTATATCCTCCGCGGATTTCACTGAGCCCGGACTCGCGAGCTTCGAAGTAACTTTCTTTTTAAACTTTTCCCAGTTTGTGTTCCGGGGGTTTCTATAGACTGTTATCTTCGAAGAGTGTTTGAATTCGCACTTGAACTGAATGTACTTATGGTCTGAGAAGGATGGTCTTTCGAGGACTCTCCAGTCAGATACCAAAGTACTCTTTCCCGTGACAAGTGTTAGGTCTAGCACGTTTGACGAGGTGGGACCCACGAAGGTGTGTTCCTCCCCCACGTTTGCTACGTCTAAGTTAGTGGATAAGATAAAGTCTAGGAGTGACTCACCTCTATCGTTGATGTCGGGGCTTCCCCACACATTGTGATGGGCGTTGGCGTCTGCGCCAATGAGGAGTTGGAGATTTTGGAGCCGGCTTCTGTCACCGGACTCCTAAGTTCTTCCGGTGGGGCGGGCCTGTCGTGTGCCATGTAGCAGGAAGCTGCCACTAGGCGCTTTTCCTCGCTCTCCAGCATCACCACCGTCAGGTCATCCGTGCTGTAATGAGACATAAGATGAGCATGGATTCCCTTCCGTACCAGTACGGCGGTTCTGTTTCTGCTTACCGATGTTGAGTAGAGAAGGTTGTAATTTGAGGACTTTAGTCCGGCCACAGAGTTGCCTGATGCAATCCACGGCTCCTGGACTAAAGCTATGTCGGCGGGCCCTTGCTCCATGGCAATGAGGAGCTCCGCCGACGCTACCTTGCTTTTATGAAGGTTGAGTTGCAGCACCCTTAGTGTCATGGGTGGCTAACTCAACCTCGCACGACGGGTTGACTATAATTGTCAGGTCACCGTCCTCCTCCTCCTCCGAGTCGTCCAGCGCAAAACCCTGGGCGGCCTCCACTATGGTCTCCAGACCTAGGTCCTTCTCGACCTCGCCTGCCTGGAGGGTGTGCGCATCTTTGTCCTCGGGGTGGCGCTTTTTCAGCCGTAGGTATACGCTACCTACGCCCCACGCCATCTTCCCGAACTTGGGATATAAGATGTCCTCCGCCTCCTTGCTGATCTGGAGGATCACGTGCTGGCCCCCCCGTTGGGTAGTGGGCTACCGGCGTGCAGAACCTTCCAGTCAGCCTTTGGCACTTCCGGATTTTGCCTCTGCAGCAGCTTCTGCTCGCTCCCCTGGACAGCAATGGGGAAGAGCACCTTCGCCTTTGGTATGGACGGGATCAGCTCCCTGTCTACCCACCTCCAGCTTGGCCCCTCCCACAGAGCTTCGAGTAGGGGCACCTTCTGCACCAGCCACTGCCGCGTTGGGTCATCATTACATTTTAGGATTTTGACCCCGTTCAGCCATCCCGCTCCATCGAACGTGGGCATGGGAGCGCTGGGGTCCTCCTCCATTCGCGAGAATAGTGCCTCGACGAGCTGCGCGTGGACTAACTTCCACTGCGCCGCCGTCATCTTCCCGTTCTCGTCGCTTCGGTCGATCAAGGCCACAATGAGATGTCTCTTGGACACTTCGCTCATGGCCTTCTGTCTCGGCTTCCTCGTCTTCGGCTGGGGGGTGGCCACCTTGGGCCCGCGTTGCCGCTTGCTCGCCGGAGTGTCTTTGGCAGCACTCTCGATCGAGCGTTGCCTCTTGGTGGCCAACATCTCCTCCACCTTGTTGGCGAATCCACCGTTTGTTGCCTTCATCTGGGGCAACTGCGCGTATTGTTGCGGCCCTCCTGTACCCGTTGCTCAGCCCAGGCTAGCTTGGACTTCTCCTCTTGGGAGATATCCTCCTTGCCCTGGAGCCGGCTCAGTAACTTGAGGGCCGCCTTATACTGAGCTTTTGCCTTCATCCCCTCCCCTGGAACGCTTCGGCCCTTCCCTACGCAGGGAGCTGGTACCTGGTTCCGGCGAGCGGAGAAGGCTTTCCTCTTCGGTCTTGCTAATAGATAGCACGCTCTCCGGGTCCGAGTCTGCGTCGACAACGGCACCCGCGCGGCTCACCCTGCAACGCGTCGTTTTGTGGCAGTAGTATTACAACTGACATGGCCTGCTCCCGCCATGCCCGAGGTGTGATCGCTGGCGACACGCAGAGAGGATTGCTCCTCCCCGTGCCCGCCGGTGGTAGCAGTCACGCTTTCCACCGACGTTTGGGTTGACATCCCAACCCGTGCTTGATCCTTATCAGCCTCCATATTTGGCCCGAAGGTCCATACCGGTTAATGTTCTTTCGGGGGAACCACCCCCTAGCGTTTTATGCCTGGCCGCCAGGCACCTCTAGCCATGGCCTTGGTTCAGTTCCCCCGACTTTAGATCGGGAAGACGATGGACCATAGCCTTAGCTAGACACTGCATTACCCCATTATATATATAGTTTCTTAGTAAGTTTAGTGCTAATTTTCCTCGAATGTTAGTCTAACAGCTATCTTTCCTGCATGTTCGCGTTCGGCTCGGCTACGTGCGGCAGCGCCCCACGGTCGGTTGGGCGGGAGGAGGGCTGCGTATCGAATGGGATCCGCGCGCAACAGCCTTCTGCTGGTTTCACACGGGCCACTTGACGGTGCAGTAACTGCATCGCCTCTTGAAAGATGCAGTCATTGCATGTCAACGTCCAAGATATAGTATTTTTTCGACGAACCAAATTAAAATGTGAGCATGAGGTAATCCACGCTTTTGCCACACAACTAAATAAATTTCGTAATAAAGCTAATTAAAGACTTTAATTTTTGTTTAAACACACGTGCTGTTATGTCATGACGATGTATTGCATTTGGTCCTGGTAATAGTAACGATGTAATTTACTGCCATTTTGAATTACATGTAAAAGTAATGAAAAGACACGGTCGTCCATATTCCCGCACGAAAGTCATAGCATACTGTATGTATTCTTGCATGTGACGTGGACTACCTACGTACGATGATGGTAAGATAACAGAATTACCAATTTCGGCTTTGTCAGAGTTGTTCGCAATAGCATCTCGCAAAGTGAATATATGCTTCCGCACGCAGCTTCTGTTGATTATATCGCAAGAATCGTAGTCGTTCACTCTCGATCTTCACATACATGTATGTATTCTTGCATGTGACGTGGACTACCTACGTACGATGATGGTAAGATAACAGAATTACCAATTTCGGCTTTGTCAGAGTTGTTCGCAATAGCATCTCGCAAGTGAATATATGCTTCCGCACGCAGCTTCTGTTGATTATATCGCAAGAATCGTAGTCGTTCACTCTCGATCTTCACATACATGTCGACCATAAATTGATGGCAAAGCTCACGACATCGTAAAATGATGCTGTCTCGACCGCATCTAATCATCAAACTATACGAAAAATCCTTCGAGCTAACGTTCTTATTTGTTTCGGCTCCTGTAATAATATATACTTAAATTAATTGAAGATTTATTCTTTAATAACAAATTAACTATGTTCCTAATATTGAATGAATTACCTGTTACGAGATCTCGTTGCTTAATGTTTGCACAATATCCGTCTAGTCCCTTCTAGAAAATTATTGGATATTGGAGAGCGTCATATGAACGATGGGTATCACAAATAAGCTGAAGATCATTATTTCTTCTTCGAATCACGATTTGTCGCGTAGCTGTACGGTCGCCAACCATGATTCCAGCAACGTCGTCAACAACAGGTGCATTGAATCTACGTATATGCTCTCCAGCTGGTATTCTATCAGGATTGATGACAATAGCGTGATTGTCACTTTGTAGTTTGTGCATGTGTGATTTGAATCATTTCAATAATTCATTGTGCTCATTTAACAGAGCGTCCAGCGCCGACGATACGCCTGGCAAAAGGTGAATTGAGATTCACGATTGGCGAGTGCACGTTCGGAGTCCTCGTATATTTGTAAAAATTTACGAGATTCGTTTGCCATTGGCAGCAATGAGCCCACTTTGTGATAAACTTGGCCTTTGATTTTGAACGTGGAATTAAATTGTTGACCATGTGCAGCAATATTGTTAACTATTTCTGTTGCTCCAAATAATGTCATTTGGAAACATGAATTGAATGTGCGAATTGACTTCAAAAACATGCTAAAATCTGGATCTGTACCGATAAGTAAACCGTGCAATGGTTCAGGTGGTGTTTCAATTTCGGTTATTTGTACTTTTCCTGATGAGCAACACATCCCAACTGGCTCATTTTTTAATTTGAGTGCATGACAATGCGGGCATTCCTTTTCCAAAGTACCAATACTTCTTTAGAATGAGCATAATATTCAACATCAGGCTCATACTGGAATGCTAGTCGAAGAAAAAAATTTGATGTAAATGCTCAATGAAATTGTTTTCGTTGTTAGTCAATTCCTCTACGTCTGGCGACTATATATCTGCGCGTTGCTCTCCGTTGATTTCGTTCATTTCGGGCCTCTTGAGATTGTGATTCACGTAACTGCGCCATGCTCACGCTCATCTGCATTGTTTTCTTGGATTTGTTCACCTGAAATTCGTATTCTTATATCTCGCATGGTGATAGACTTGATCGTTTGACGACTTAAATTGGCCACTCTGCATCTTATTGGCATTGCTCAAATATATTAAATTCTCGGGTTACAATGTTTGTTATTGAACTTCTCCGAAATAGCTCGCCCGATTAAATGTTTTCTTTTTTTTAGATGTTTTCGAACCCCAGAACCAAATTTTGTTTGCCTACTGTATGAAAAAGTTTTATTCAATCTAATATTTTGTATAACAATAACAAATAACAATAAATGCAATTGGCTCAGATTGGCGAGATTACCTTGGTAATCGTAGATCAGACCATTACTTCGGGTACCTCCCAAAAAAAAAGGACATAGGTGTTTGGCAGGTACCCGAAGGAGTGGTCTGATCGGGATAAAAAATAGATGTTGGCCGATGCGCAGACCTAACCGATGAGCACACAAAATTTCACGAAAATCGGTCGAGTCATTTCGGAGGAGTTTAGCAACAAAATTTGTGACACGAGAATTTTATATATTAAGAAAATACAAATGACGCACAAGAAAACAAAAATATCTTCGTCGGCTTTTATTTAAACGAAGTAATTAGTCGGCCGATCGGGGATAAGAACCATTATCTCCACATACAATTTGGTGACCCCGACGTGATCTCTGAATTGCAGTGTCTATTAACAATCGTTTGCGATCAACATTCGTTAGCCTTGGCCAATTTTCGGCGTTTAAGCACAACTCGGTGCTAAAACATACTAACATACACGCATTGCTGGCTATTAATTTCTCTGTCGCGACAATTCGGTCAGTTCAGTGCAGTAGGCAGTGCAGTGAACTCACTAATACACACAAGCGGAATACAAAGCGGAATCGGACAGCTCGCACAGCCGAACAGCTAAACGCGTTAGCTGTAATCCCTTTGCTCGCGGCTCCCACGTTTATACATATACAGGGTGTCTTGTTCAGTCGTGCTAAGTGACTCTTTTAAAACCTCAACATGGCAGTACCTGAGCCTACTAATGTCGCGAACGCATCAATGCTAAGTGATGTAGATTTTTACAAGCACAAGGCAGAGTCCATCGCGGGTCGATTTCTCACCAAAGAAGAGCTTGCCGAGTTAGATGAGGCAGAACATCGAGCTCGCTTAGAGCAGATGCAGCGAATGAATGCGGATTTCGATGGCGCTCAAACGAGCCATGATGGGCTGGATTTGCTGCAGTTAGCCCATGATGCCCGACTAGATTTTTCGAATGTATATGTGAAGGTCAGGTCCAGGCTGTAGCGGGAGTTGATAGATGCTCGCACGGTTAATGTTGCTCATTCAACGGCTCGGCATACTCTAGAGGAAAATTCGTCTTTGTTCGCCTATGCTGTTATAGGCCGTTCTCGAATGCCCGAGTTGCAGCTTCCTCGATTTAATGGGAAATACATGGATTGGCCAGAATTCCACTTGATGTTCTCGACAATGGCGTACAAGGACCAGCGATTCGATAATAAACTTTTGCATTTTCAGGCACGCGTCAAGGCTATTTTCGGGCTCGGCTTGCGCGCGCTCAGCGACAAGATCAATGCGCACTTGCGTGCTCTTCAGACCTTGGCAACCCCGCAGGAGATTTCGGATGGGTTACTGATCTACATCAAAGGCACGAAACTGGACCACGAAACTAAGGAGAAATGGGAGGAGAACCAGCCGGCCTCAAGATTGCCTCAGTGGGCAAACATGGCCTCATTTTTGGAAGCGAGATGTCGGATGCTGGAGAATTTGGGATCAGCCATGGTAGCAAGCGCTAGTCAACAGGTGGGAGAAGACAAACCTATCACCCTTATCACCTCCAGTGACGACCATCCTAACCCATTGCAATTCCTCCGAGCATTACATATCTAGATGTCAGGCATTACGAAAGCTCTCTGCGTTTGAGCGATACAAAGAAGCCTAGCCAGAACGTGTTACTACCAACTGCCCTCGTCTATGTAACAGATCGTTATAAATTGGACGTTGACATGCAATGACTGCATCTTTCAAGAGGCTATGCAGTTACTGCACCGTCAAGTGGCCCGTGTGAAACCAGCAGAAGGCTGTTGCGCGCGGATCCCATTCGATACGCAGCCCTCCTCCCGCCCAACCGACCGAGGGGCGCTGCCGCATAACGTGCGGCACGTAGCCGAGCCGAACGCGAACATGCAGGAAAGATAGCTGTTAGACTAACATTTGAGGAAAATTAGCACTAAACTTACTAAGAAACTAAGCATGCAATCAAAATACAAATACCTCTACAATTTCTAATTACTAGAAAGGTTTGTAAGGATTAGTAATTTAATAAAAGGAAGAGAATTAGTGATGGATATAATAAGGTAGAGGGAATTATAATCCGAGCATAAGACCCTAAACGGTTCATGCAAGGAATAATTCGATCTACAAAGTGGAAGGAACAACGGTATAAAATTTCTAGTCAGTCTAATAGGAATCGTGAAGTTTATGCGGCTCAACAGATCAGGGCTGTCTATGTCACCCCTGATCAAGTTGTGCATAAATATCACACCAAGCATTTTTCTACGGTTAACTAAGGATGGGAGGTTTACTAATAGTAGTCTACTAGAGTAAGATGGGAGTCTTACACCCGCATCCCAGTTAAGGCCCCGCAAAGCAAAAGAGTAACAAGTTTTTCTGTACTGATTCTATACGTTCCTGGTGTACTTTGTACTGAGGACACCATACACAGGAGCCGTATTCTAAGATCGGACGAACTAGCGAAGTATAGAGAGTCTTTGTGATATAGGGTCGTCAAATTCTTTTGACCACCTCTTTACAAGCCAATCACGCCCATGGCCTTATTTACCATGGTAGAAATTTGTTCGGAAACTTTAACTTTGCGTCTAATAAAACACCAAGATCATTCACCAGGGTAATTCTCTCAAGAGAACAACCACATAAGGTGTAGGGAGCCAGCAATTGGCTAGAACGATGAAATTTCATTACTTTGCATTTCGAGGCATTAAGGTGTAACAAGTTTGCACAACACCATGACTGAAAGTTATTGTGATCGGAGTGCATGCGAAAATGAAATGAAATGTCCTTATACTGGACACAGAGTTTAACATCATCTGCATACATAATTACTCGAGAGTATGTTATTACCGAAGGCAAGTCATTAATAAAGAGTGTCAAGAGTAAGGGGCCTAGATGGCTGCCCTGTGGTACTCCCGAAGAAACCTTTACTGGTGAAGAGAGGGAGTTTTTGAAGAGAACTCTTTGAGACCTGGAACAAAGGTAGCTAGAAATCCATCTCAGGAGGTTGGGCGGAAACCCTAAAAGGTCAAGTTTCTGTGCTAGAAGGGAATGGTTTACAGAGTCGAATGCTTTACTGAAGTCGGTGTAAATTACATCCGTCTGTAAGTTATCTTGAAAGCTTTTAATAATGAAAGAGGTAAACTCTAACAAGTTCGTGGTGGTTGATCGCCGCCTTATAAATCCATTCTGCGTTGGAGATATAAGTGACTTGCAGAGATGTTGCAAGTGTGGAGTTAAAACCTTCTCAAACATTTTAGGAATAGCGGATAACTTTGCTATATCTCTATAATTTTTTGCATCAGACTTTCTACCTTTTTTATGGAGAGGAATTATAAATGATTCCTTCCAGATCGGGGGGAAGCAAGCGGAATCAATGGACAGGGTGAATAGTTTAAGTAAGGGTCTACACAGTGCCTCGGCGCAGTACCTGAGTACACAACCTGGAACCCCGTCTGGACCCGGTGAAAACACCGGCTTAACTAGTCGAAGATCATGAAGTAAAGAACATTCATTTAACAAGGGACTGAAAATGCCGTTCGACCTCGGTAAACCGTATGGGTACGGATGACCAGAGTAGCTTTCCTCAGAATAGGTGGTTTGGAAAAATTGGGCAAAAAGATCGGCAATTGCCTGATCATTATTTGCCGACGTATTACAAAATGATAGCGAGGATGGGTGTGCGGACGTTCTACGCTTACTGTTTACAAAGCAGTAAAACTGTTTAGGGTCCTGAGAAAAACGTAACCTGCATCGAGATAGGTAGTTCTTATATCATTGAGCATTAAGAACTGAAAAGTTTGACCGAGCTATTACATAGCGAGAGTGAGAAGTAGGAGAACCCACTTCTTGAAATTTTTTATAAAGTCTTGATTTTAAGTTTTTAGACTGGATAATTCTTTGGATAATCGGACAAGAAAGTGGGACACAAGAATCAAAAAATGTGCCAAAAGCATTGTAAAAGATGTTTGTGCCTATAATGACATCAGTGCACAAGTACAAAGCCGACCAATCAAAATCCCTAATGAGGTTATTAAGCTTCGCAAACTCGGCTTTACGAAAGCAGCGGACACGTTCAGGTAGTCTACTCGACCGATCCAATACAGTTGGTCCTATCTCTAGCGACACTTCGAAAGTGGGATGGTAGTCGTCTTCAGGTATTGTGAGCGGAAGGGCCGGGTTAACAACACTACGGTCGGATCCGATACAAAGCATAGATCAAGCAATCGACCCAAGGAATTTTTCACATGATTGACTTGAGACAGGGACAGGTCAAGCAAGCCGTCAACAAAGTCATTTCGCGACATGGGCACTAGGATACTAGACTCGTTTACCGAAGACCAAACAGTTCCTGGCAAGTTGAAGTCACCAAGAACTATCATACGATCTTTATCTGATAGCGAGGAAGAAACAGCGGTTATAGCGGACAAGTGCTGCTCATAAATTGAGATATTCGAAGAAGGTGGAATATATGAGCAAGTAATGAATATAGCGAAAGCGGGAAGAATCAGTTTTACACACAGGAATTCCAGTTCCTGTTGGACTTGGACTGTGAAGTGTTCCGACGCGAAGTTAGAGTTCACTGCAATCAGAACCCCTCCTGCACGGCGAGACGAACGATCTTTCCTAAAAGTTGTGTACCGGCCTGTCAAAACCTCGGAACTAAGAATGTCCGGCTTTAACCAGGTTTCGGTAAACACAATAACGTGGGAAGCAAATGCAACACTATCCCGGAAAAGAATGCTGAGTTTACTACGCAAGCCTCTAACATTCTAATATGATACTAAGAGAGAAGTTAGTTTTTTAGAAGGGCTGAGGAAGTTGAGGTTGACGTTGAGGATGAGGATGGCACACTGGGATGATTTGTGAGAGTTATTGGGGGCCTATTCTGCTTCTTTGCCTTAAACTCCTTCACCACCAAATGCTCCGGCCAAAATTGTGGTGTCAAACTGAGTTGGGGAGACGCATATCTTAAAAGAGGCTATCTCCCTGGCATAAGAAAAGTTAAACTTCTCCACCTTTAAACCGACGGCTTTTATTCTGCTTTGAATAAAAGCAACTCCATCATTTGATGTGAGGTCAGGGGCCAGCCGTAGACAAAAACTTGTCTATGGAGCACTTATCCCATGTCGTGCCATTTTGGATTCTGCATCGCAGGCAAACTTTGTAACATCTAGACTTGCTAATCAGTTGCAGTTGGATCATCGTTCGTCTTATGTTAACATCTCCGGTATCGGAGATTCCATTCTACCTTCGAGCAAGTCTGTACATATAGTTGTACAATCCCAGGATGCAAGCTATCGAGATTCTTTCGCTGCAATTGTCACCAACTCAATTACGGAAATGTAGCCCAACTTTTACCTGGATGCAAAGAATTGGCCAATTCCGAAAAGTTTGAAACTAGCTGACCCTGAATTCTTCAAGCCCCAACGAGCATAACTCGGAAAACAAGCGTGCAGTGGCAGGAGCAAGTGGAAAAACTGCGATCGGAGAATCACGAATCGCAGCACAAACTGTCCGATACAACAAAAACCTACATATCCTTGCTAAAATGTCCTGCCGTTCTATGCAATCACAGAGGTTCCCGATGATCAAGATGTACTCACGAAAAGCCACTTTTCTGAAGAAGAGCCGATTGCCGCACTCGACGATCATCCTAGTGCAGCTGTCATCCGAGCCCAGTTAAAGCCGGACATTCTTAGTTTCGAGGTTTTGGCAGGTCAGTACACAACTTGTAGAAAGGACCGTTCGTCTTGACGTGCAGGAGGGGATCTGATTGCAGTGGACTCAAACTTCACGTCGGAACACTTCACAGTCCAGGTTCAACAAGAACTGGAATTCCTGTGTGTAAAACTAGTTCTTCCCGCTTTCGCTATATTCAGTACGTGCTCCTATATTCAACCTTCTTCGGACAGCTTTAACCGATGTTTCTTCCTCGCTATCAGATAAAGATCATAGTTCTTGGTGACTTCGACTTGCCAGGAACTGTTTGGTCTTCGGTTAACGAGTCTAGTATCCTAGTGCCCATGTCACGACATGACTTTTTTGACGGCTTGCTTGACCTGTCAGTGACTCAAGTCAATCATGTGAAAAATTCCTTGGGTCGATTGCTTGATCTGTGCTTTGTATCGGATCCGACCATAGTGTTGTTAGCCCGGCCCTTTCGCTCACTATACCTGAAGACGCATATCATCCTACTTTCGAAGTGTCGCTGCTTTCGTAAAGCTTAGTTTGCGAAGCTTATTAACCTCATCAGGGATTTTGATTGGTCCGCTCTGTACTTGTGCACTGATGTTTTAAGGCACAAACATTTTATAAAATGCACTTGACACATTTTTGATTCTTGCGTCCCAATTTCAAGTCCGATTAGATCTGGGAAACCTCCGTGGCTTACCAAAAAGTTATTCAGTCTTAAAAACTTAAAGTCAAGACTTTATACAAAATTTGAAAAAGTAGATTCTCCTTCTTCTCTCTTTCGCTATGTAATAGATCGGTGAAATTTCTCCGTTCATAACGAAGTGCCGTCAGCCATCGGGTGCTACAGGGCGATAAACTGATGACAGGTCAGCTTGTCACAACTGTAAACTCGGAACGGGGCACAGGTGATATGGCTTGCCCTGAAACCGAGGCGGCTATGCATTCTGCCCTAGGATATAGAGGGTCACGAGCTACCCTTGCCGTAACTGTACACACCGGCGGAAGTGCGACTAAACTCTCCCCTTGAGGACGGCTGGTAACAAGTCCTGGTACGGTCATGTGTCTGCCAGGATGCTGGCTAATGGTAGTCGGGCGGAGAGAAGAAAACTCTCAGTAAATTACCCCAATCGAAGGTGACACTGTCATACGCCTAGGGATGCATTGCCGAGGGGGTGCTCGGTCGCTAATATGCGGACTCTGGATACCTGCCGACCTCCAGTTTGAATAAGGCTTCCCGGGGCAAGCGGTCTATGCCCCACCGGTCCACCGTCTCGAGGCAGCAAGCGCTGCGAGGAGGGGTCGAAAAACCAATCGGGCCAATCCTCGTCGGGGGGCCCCAAGGGCGACCCGGTTACCGGGGTGGCTACCACACAGACCGATATCGCGGCTGTTAAACGCCTTCGGACTGGGGAACCCTTGACAACCCCGGCAGGTGGCGCTTCTGCCTCGAAAGAGGGGCCCAAGTTTCAGGACAAGAGATGTGCGGCCTTCACCCTTGGCAATGATGACCCGGTGCTCCTGGCGTCTGCCCAAGGAATTGAATCGAGGCGATGGGTCAAAACGTTTCTGTTAGACTACCACCCAGCCAAAGCTGGCAGGGGCGCAGCCAAGGCCCAAAGCAAGCGGCAACGCTTGGCGGAAGACACCACCACGTAAGTCCAACAGGACGAAAACCAGAGGAACAGCTCGTTTGTCGAGGTGGCGAGAGGGAAAACCCTCATTGGAGTCGTAGACAGGGGCTCCAAAGATGGGCGGATTCCTCGAGATAAGTGGCACCTCGTGGAAAACAAGTTCCAGGACCGCTTTCTTCAGAAGTTGGAGGAGAATGGTGGACCACCTACATGAAAGCGGTCGCATCGCTCAACGAGGTCTACCCAGGAGACAAGCAGGAGGCCATTAAATGGGAGGACATCCCAAGCACACCAAGGGCCAGAGCATGGGTCTCGGCGAAGCCTGCAGACCCGGAAAAGATCCTCCGGATTGTACAGGTCTGTAACCCCCACCTTCCTACAGCCGATTGGAAGGGGGCCAAGGTGTAGAGAGCAATGGACAGAGGCGCCATGTCATGATCGTCCTGAACGAGGAGTTAATGAGGCTTCTCAGCGATAAGGAGGGTATTGTGGACTATGGCTTCAAAAAGGTCGTCATAGTTCCGTACAAATCCGACTCAAAGGGCATGCAACCGGAGGTTCGGCCAGACCTGGAGCCCCCGGAGACCCCGAGTAAGGAGGCTAAGCCTGCGATGTCGAATGTAGCATCAGTGGTGTCGGACGAAATCCTGGACGGCTAAGTGTCCTATGAAAGCGACCTAGCAAGGGGTCTGAAGCTCATCGTGGTCGGGGAGGAGTTGGACTCTTCAGAAGGCCACCATGACAAACCAATGGTGGAGGTGAACCACAAGAATGTCGCCGATACTCCTGCAGATAAACCTCCACCATTGTAAGGCAGCATGCGCTGTTCTCTTGCTCCACCTATCCAAGGGTGGAGTCGACATGGTCCTCATTCAGGAACCCTGGATCCTCGGAAATAGGGTCTCCAGTTTGAGGACTCCTGACTATAAGCTATACGTAGCTGACACCGCAGGTAAAAGTCGCACCTACATCCTTGCAAAAAGAGATTTCCACTTATTTTTGCTCCCAAATTTCAGCAATGAAGACCACACAGCAGTGAGCCTCGAAGGCCAGGAGCGCCCACTGAGGATCTGCTCCACGTTCATGGGTCACGACCAACCCGACCCCCCTCCTTATGCGCGCCGGGCGCTAATCGCAGTCTGCGAGGCCAAGGACAACGTCCTAATTGTAGGGTGCGACGCCAACGCACATCACTGCCAGTGGGGAAGCACTGACACGAACGAAAAGGGTGAGTACCTTTTCAGTTATTTACTAACCACTCAGATGGTCTTATTAAATCAGAGGAGTGATCCCACCTTCATTATTAAAAAACGCAAGGAGGTCCTGGACCTCACACTTGCCTCTCATGAGATACAAGGGAACATCGTATCCTCGAGGGTCCTGGATGAACACTCCTTCTCTTCTCTTTTTCACTACCGATACCAGCTCAATTCCGGAAACTCAGGCGGCCAAACGGAACTCAGTACTCTTCAACAAAGCTAAGGCTGTGAACGGTAAGCGGAGTTGGCCGAATACAAGGCCAGTCTGTCAATTTACAATAAAGAACTTACGAAAGCCAAACGCACCTCATGGCGTAAGTTCTGTAGCCAAATCGAGAAAAGCTCAGTAGCATCGCGCTTGCGCAGAGTTCCCAGAGTTCTCCCACTCTGGGCTACCTGAAGAATGCCGACCAGTCTTGGAAATTGTCCAGCATTGAGTCGCTACATCTCCTCCTTAACACCCACTTCCCTGGCTGCTATGAAAACAGACCAAACTACTTCGCATCTCCTTCTGTTGCCTATCATGAACCTGCTAAGCCCGAAGAACATATCCTGGGCGATCAAAAGCTTTATGGCACACAATTCTGTGGGGCCAGATGTCATGATCCCTGCCCAACTGATTCACGCGGGACAAAAAGCCAACCCGCGGTCAGTCGGTTGGTCGGGCGGAGGGCTACGATCTGCCTGGGATCCGCGCGTAACAGCTTTCTGCTGGTTTGGATGCCATAGATTTTTGTTCTTTAAAATACTCTTGTAACAATGTGATAACACAGGAGTCTGGATACAAAATTTGGCTGCTCTAGCTCTTATAGTCTTTGAGAAATACAGAAAACTTTTACCACAAATCTAATATCGGGTTTAAAAACACACCATAATAAACACGTTTATATTGGTGAACAATTATCGAATTATTTTTAAAGACACCGCAAACTACGCTGCTGAGAGAGTTCAGTAACTCAGCAGTTGAGTTCTAAAAATGTGGTGTCTTTCCGTAATGTCATCAAAATACAAAATATCTATTTTCATAACGCTATACGCAATAACTCAAATAACAGCCTGTAAATAGCTTATCATTTTTATACCCGATACTCAAAATGAGTATTGGGGTATATTAGATTTGTGGTGAAAATGGATGTGTGTAACGTCCAGAAGGAAGCGTTTCCGACCCCATAAAGTATATATATTCTTGATCAGCATCAATAGCCGAGTCGATTGAGCCATGTCTGTCTGTCCGTCCGTCCGTCTGTCCGTCCCTATTGGCGCCTAGTGCTCAAAGACTATAAGAGCTAGAGCAACGACATTTTGTATCCAGACTTCTGTGATATGTCACTGTTACAAGTGTATTTCAAAACTTCGCCCCGCCTCCTTCCGCCCCCACAAAAGACGAAAATCAGTGGCATCCACAATTTTAAAGATACGAGAAAACCAAAAACGCAGAATCGTAGAGAATGACCATATCTTCTAGACTGCTGAATCTGAATCAGATCGTATAATTATTATAGCCAGAATGAAGAAAACAATTTCATTTTTTCTCGCCCTGTCTCTCTCTAACACACACGTATCATAGCCGGCTTTGCATAGCGCAAAACATTAGCGCCTAGATCTCAGAGACTATAAGAGCTAGAGCAACCAAATTTTTTATCCAGATTCCTATAATATCGGACCTTAACGAGTTTGTTTTAAAATTTCGCCCCACCCCCTTCCGCCCCCGCAAAGTGCGAAAATCTCAGAGACTATTAGACCTGACTGTAGAGCTCTCACTGTTACAAAACTATTTGTAATTTTTCACTGCAGAACTCACTGTTGATAGCTCACTGCTACAAGTGTGTTTCAAAATTTCGGCCCACCCCCTTCCGCAGCCATAAACAACGAAAATCTGTGGCAACCACAATTTTGAAGATAGGAGATAGGAGAAAATTAAAAACGCACAATCATAGAGAATGGCCATATCTACCAGATTGCCGAATCTTGCCGAATCCGAATCAGATCGGATTATTATTATAGCCAAAAGTAACAAATCAATTTGCAGTGGCTACGCAGCGCCCGTCGACACGTTCTGACTGATTTTCTGTCTCTCTCGCACGCACTCTTTTTTCGTTTAATGTAGCCATACTGACTATGTATCGGGTATAAATGTAGAGTTGCGGTCGCAGCAGCAACTCACAACGTTCCCCCTCGTTTTTTTCTATTTTTCAGCGGCAATAACAGCGTTTTTGTTGTGGTTAGTGGTGATAAAAAACAGGGTATACATTTTCGGAAAATCGAGCAGGAATGGAATTTGGTGATAAGAGTCTTGCAAGGCCCCGATGAAAGATTCAGAAATTTGTCCTTCTTCGTTAAAAATTATTTACCTTATCATCATCAGTCTCTATAAACTGTACAGGAAAGATTATTTAAACACTAAAAATATAATTCAGTTTTATTATTTTGGTGATTTATTGTAATTCACAGGGTTTCATGAGTAAAATACCCTTGTTCTACAATCTTCTTAAAACTAGAATTAATTTGTTATTATAAATTAGTGTTAAAGAAATGTACTTTAAATTTTAATAATCTAAAACAGTTGTTCTCTATCCATTCGGAATTATACAAAAAAATTGCAAGTATCATTTCCGAACCCGAACCGTACAGTTGAGATGAAAATGCATTTAAGTATGTATATTTAACTTGATCGATTAGCCAAATTGGCATTACTCTCATATATTTTGGGTAAATAATCATCCATATTTATGTGGCTGTTATCAGTTACGACCGTATCAATACTTGTAAAACGTGTTGAAGTTTTACTTAAAGCATCAATTCCACAAAACGGTAGACTGCTTAATGGGTTGATTTCAGTTTCGGAACTGCCGGTATGGTTTGACAAACTCTGAGGGCAGTTATCGCAGTGACTTTTGTCAATAGACAAGCCATTGCCAGATTGGCAGGAACTAGGCGAAGACGACGGCTCATATTTCCGAGGTCGTCCTCGCGATAAGTGTCGCCTCTTAACAAACTCGTTATCGTCGACCATCCAAAAAGAGCCGAAGTCATCTTCATATCGGACAAAACATTTGTGTAGCGATAGATTGGTACGTATCGCATTCTTCGTTATGCATAGCAGTTGTTTATAGTAATGTTATTTATAAAATAATCGAGAGTCGTCAAGAGTCGAAAGCAGGAACATGCATTGTAGGAAAACGGAGAAAAGGCATATTGAGAAGTCAAATTTTCATATATATATATATATGTATATATTTTTTAATAACACTATTCAACATTCCAAAAAACTAAACATCACACACACGTTTTTTTTATAGATTTGTTGTTCCAAAAATTTTTAATGAACTAGCACTCGTTAGTTTTTCAGAATTGCAAAGTTCTTTAAAACTATGTGTAGTATACTCCAGCTTTATTGAAAAACGCAAGTTTTCGGTTTCGCTATGGGTTCTGTAGACTTTGCTTACTAACTTTGCTAAAAGACAGAGATAGCATGAGGAAAACGCTAAATTAGTGTTGTTAACAGTCTCCAGCCACGACAATGCATTGGAATCTTTTCTAAATGATCCGTTATCCGTTATGTAAGGTTTGAGGCCCTTCAAAGTTAGATGCTCGATCAGCTACGAGTTGGTGTTAATGAGGCGGGAAACTTTAGCTTGTAAATGTTGTAAATTTAAGGGAATGTAAATAATGGATCAGAATCTCCGGCCCTTCTGTAGAATGTAGAATGTCTACATAAAAAGATTTCGTACATTTGTTACTTTCTTTGTGTTTGTGTTGATTAGTTTGTGCTTTTCATATTTATATTTACGCTTCGAACTAAAGCGACTTTTTCTGATAGATTGGGGGCTTTTAAAATTTTTAATGATTTAATTTAATTTAATTTACATCTGGCTGTATTGAACTTTTCAATTCTGAAAAGCTGAAATTGCTTTCAATCTGACCAAAACACTTTGTAGCTTTTGCTTACCATCAGGAAAATATTATGCTTTCAAATTCAAAACTGATCATTTTTTGAAGTATTTTTTTTTTCAAATTGTTGACATTAAAAACTCAGAAAACGTCGAAAGTCTTTGATAGATACATTAATTAGCCGTTGTTTCAAATATCGTTTGTAAAAATTTATTGATCAACAGCTAAGGTGCAGCCGTTTCACCAAACATTTTAATGCCGTTACCGTTTTACCGTTAAATTCCGCTTCTTGGAATAAAAACTTTATTTTACAAAAAATAGTAAAATTTTCTATTTGTTACTGTCGGGTCAAGCAGAATAAATACTTTAAATTATAGCCAGTGGTGCAGCCTAACGTAAGTCACCATTACTGTTTGATATTTGCACTGCCCACTGTACAAAATCGTTGCTTGCCGCAATGCTTACGCACAGCAGCGGCCGTTCTTTAGACTCTCCTGCCGTTCTCTCGCACTCTATCTATCGTGTCGTTCTCGGCTTAGCTTCAGCCCGAGCTATGGGATTAGCTGCAGCTATAGCGCTCTCCTCCTATCGCTCTCTTTGTACGCTCGCCTGCATTAGGGCACGGGCAAGTCGGTCCGTCTGCCCTTAGACAGTCTGGAGTTGATTTTTGTAGCCATCAGAATCGCGTCGTTGTTCATCAGTCATTCACACATATACCCACATAAATACAACTAACATACATACTTTCGCTTTCGTGTATCTATAAATTGCAACATATGTACGTACGCATACGTTGGTCTACACATAACAATAAATTGTGCCAATTATTTAAGCCCGCTTGACTTTTTATTTAAATCAAATTTACAACAGTTATTAAAAGCGCTTAATAGCTTAACATTTGGTGATTGTACAATAAATAATCCATCAGTGCAATCACAACCTAATATATCATTCAAAGGTCTAAACTAATTGCCATCTCAACCAGTGTCATCGACCACATAAGTTATCCATACATATATACACCGGCCTCCCTTGCATATTCGGTAGTGCACGTAGCTGTTGGCTTGCGCTTCTCTTTTCGGTCATCTTCCCGCATCTTCTTACACCGGTCGCCTTTGTATATACGGTTCGTACATAGCTGTTCGCTTACTGTGCTCGATCGTCGTGCTCGATCATCTTCCCGCTAGAGACGTTGGTCTCCCTGCTAACGCTGCCGCTACCATGGAAATTAATGCTGGTAACGAAATTCCAATGACCAGTGAGCAAAACAGGGAGTCTTTTTTGAAGCTTAAGTCAACGGAATTATGCGAGAAAATGAAAAGGTTAGCTACCGCTTGGCAGAATGAGTCGTCGGACTGTGACTACTACATGCTCGTGGTAAGGCAAGAGCAAGTCGAGAAGTTGATGAGCTTGAGGAATTGGATCACTTGCCAGCTCGCTGAAGGCGGCGAGTATGAGGGAAATGGCTAAGAGTAGCGGCCGCATGCCGTTTCATTCTACCTTGGCTGGAGGAAACACTACGGTTGAGTTTGCCGGCTCGCAATTTCTACCTCACCGTAGACAAGTACCATCCCTGCCTCCTATACAATTGCCGACGTTTAGCGGCGGGTATGCGAACTGGACGGACTTCTATTCAATGTTTGCCACCATCATCGACAGCCATCCGGACATAACAAACATAGAAAAGCTCCAGCATTTGCGTTCCTGTCTGCGGGATTCGGCATTGGAGACTGTTCGGTCGCTGGAAATCTCGGATGGCAATTATGCTATGGCATTAGATTTGTTGGAAAACAGATTCAATAATCGGCGATTGGTCTTTCAGGCACACATCAATGAGATCTTGGCGCTGCAGGCTGTGGAACCTGGGTCAGTGGTCATGCTTCGGGAGCTTTCAGACAAGTTCAATTCACATATGCGCGCGCTCCAGGGTTTGGGCACCACTGAGCAGATCGCAGGATGCATCGTCGTGCAGGAGCTTCTCCGAAAACTGGATCCAGCGAGCCAAGAGAAGTGGGAGGAACGATTCAACGACCCCGCATTCGCAAACTTAATTCCGTCGTGGGAATCTATGGCCTCGTTCTTGGAGCAGCGATGCAGATCATTGGAGACGATGGACTTTTCTATGGCAAGCTATGCGTCGAGCAGTCAGGTGGGCAGAAGTAGAAAGCATAATAATTCTAGGTCCACATTGGTTACAACGAACCAAACCGTAGCACGCTGCGCGCTGTGCAACGATGGTGCTCACGAGGTCCAGCACTATCAGAAGTTTAAAGCGCTGTAACCCACAAATCGCCATAATGAAGCCAAGCTGCTTTCCTTGTGGATAAATTGTCTCAGAACAGGGCATCGATTACTTCAGCGCACCTCGAGCAACTGTCGTACCTGCGGGGGTAGACACCATACCCTCCTTCATTTCGGTAGCCCTGAAGATACCGCAGTCCAAGGGAAATCAGCGCCGTATACTCCATCTCAGTCTGCGCTGTCTGAGTCTACGCCGTCTGAGCATACCACTGAGCCCTCTACTTCAGCGTCTACCTCGCCTGCCCTTATTGTCCAAGATCTCAGTAATGGTGCTGTTCTACTTGCGACGGCCACGGTCTTAGTCAAAAATCGTTCCGGAGTTTTAGTTCCCTGCCGAGCGTTGCTGGATTCTGGCTCCCAGTTGCATCTAATAACTTCTCATTTCGCGAATCAGCTTCAGCTTCGAAAAATGAAATCATCGACTGCAGTCTCGGGAATAGGCGACTCTAGCTTCGTCACGGATGGATTTTCGGTCAACGTTAGCCTGCACTCTCGCTCATCAGATTACTCAACTCTCATCACTGCTATTGTAGCCTCTAGCATAACCGATCGATAGCCAAGCTTTGGAATTGACACTCAAAACTGGAACATTCAATCGAACATACCACTAGCAGATCCGGAGTTTCATAAGCCGCAGCGCGTCGATGTGCTAATTGGCGCAAGTGTGTTTTTCGAACTCCTGTGTGTTGGTCAGGTCAAGCTACTGCCAGGATTGCCTTCAATTCAGAAAACGCGCTTGGGATGGGTCGTGTCTGCAGGTTTTTCCCGTTTAAAAGGTTCCTCGTTGATGGTCTCTCGCGTTTTGGGAGGTAGAAAATTGCATCGAACCAATAGTAAAGTCTACCAAAGAAGAGCTAGATTGTGAAGCACACGTTGTGCAGCATTTCCGTCGACTACATGAAGGCGATTATTGTGATAGGCTGCCAGCAAAATATAATTTGGATCTCCTTGGAGAATCTTACAATCAAGCGCTTCGTAGATTCCTGACCTTTGAGAGAAAGTTAGATCGTCGCCCTGATGTTAAATCTCAGTAAGCAGCATTTATAAAGGAGTACCTTGATTTAGGCCATATGTCTCAGGTTCCTGCCCAGTCAATCAGCAACTGCCGATATTTTTGCCTCACCATTGCGTCATGAAGGAAGATAGTTCTACGACCAAGCTTCGCGTCGTTTTTGATGGATCCGCTTCAACTTCATCTGGATATTCCCTGAACGACGTTTTAATGGCTGGTCCCGTAATCCAACCCAAACTGTTTCATATTCTTGCTCGATTTCGGTCATGCGCCGTTGCGATTACGGGAGATATCTGTAAGATGTATCGTTGTGTAAGAGTCTCGACCGAGGATAGCAACTTGAAGTGTATTCTGTGGAGAAACTCCAGGGAAGAGGACTTGCGTGTGTTTCAATTGGACACCGTTACTTATGGGACAAAGCCTGCCTCCTATTTATCTGTGCGAGCGATGGATCAGTTGGCAATGGACGAGCAGATGGCGTTTCCAGTTGGAGCTGAATTCTGGAGCAAACTACTGGAATTTTGTCTAGATGTCAGTTCAGATTGAGGAAATGGTGTTCGAACGTGCCTGCTGTGCTGGATGGAGTTCCGGACGAGGACAAGGAAACATTTTTGAAGTTCGACGATGGCAGCCATGTGACTAAAACTTTAGGACTTGCTTGGGATCCGGTTTCTGATCTACTATTATTTTCGTTCTCGGCCTTACAATCTTCTTTGAATTCCTGCAGGCGCTCTATTTTGTCATCCATAGCGCGGTTCTACGATCCTCTCGGACCCGTTGGTCCCGTTATTACTAAATCCAAAATCTTTCTCCAGTGTTTGTGCCAAGAGAAGTTGTCCTGGGATGAAAGCCTTCTAGTCGCACCGAGTGGCAGGAAAAATGCACCAGTTTTGGTCAGATTCGTCGACTTGAATTTCCTCGGCTTGTACTCCTTCCATACTCTACGCTGGAAATTCACGGATTTTGCGATGCCAGCATCGAAGCTTATGGTGCATGCATTTATGTCGTGTCCAAGGGTCAGCATTCCAGCAGTCACTTACTTTGTGCCAAATCTTGTGTGGCTCCTTTGAAGACACTTACGGTACCAAAGTTAGAGCTTTGTGGAGTGGAGTTGCTGGCTAGGCTCATATCTGAGATAGCTGGAATGAATGTTTTCAAGGGAAGGTGTTACTGTTGCTGTGATTCTGCCGTTGCGCTCTCTTGGATTCGGGACGAGCCGTCAAGATTTAATATATTTGTTGCAAATAGAGTGTCAACGATTCAGGAAATGACCGAAAAAATGGAATGGCGCTATGTTCCCACAGCTTTAAACCCAGCCGAAATTCTGTCTCGAGAGGCTCATCCGACTGAGCTGAATGAGTCACCTCCTTGGGCTCATAGTCCTCCATTTCTTTGCGGCTCCTTAGATGACTGGCCACCCATCGTGCTACCTGATAAGCCAGCCCTTGAACTTCGCCGGAAGGCTCTTCTGGTTAAATCGCCCTACATGGACATTGTTGCTGATTCCAAGTATGAGAAGTTTTGCACAAGTTTTGCAACCGAATTCGATGCCCCGGACTCACTGTCTCAGACATTGAACATGGAACCCAGGTATTGCTACGACTAGTCCAGCGTACTCAGCTATAGGAGGACATGAAGTCACTGCGGGCATGGAGCAGTCTCCTCATCGAGGTCAATTGCATCGTTGTCGCCATTCATGGATTAGATTGGACTTCTCAGGGTAGATGGTCGACTGAAAAACTCTTCGTTGGATTTTGATGGCCGTCATCCAATCATCTTGCCCATCTAGCCATCCACTTACTCTTGCCATAATCTCCCATTTTCATGAGCGGAAACTGCACGCTGGTCCTCGAGTTTTGCTTGGACTAATTCAATCCCAATATTGGCCCATTGGGGGAGGAAGACGGTAAACAGGGCAGTGAAGTGCAAGTGCGTAAGATGCTTTCGACTGAAGCCCAGGGTATTGGAGCACATTATGGCTGATCTTCCGAAGGAGCAGCTTGATGGTTCTCATGCCTTTGAGATCACAGGCGTGGACTTTTGTGGGCCGTTTTTCTACAAACCGGACTATGGACTGGCATTTCATTCCTCCGCGCTCCCCTCATTTTGGTGGTCTATGGGAGGCTGCAGTGAAGACGGCCAAGTACCACTTCTACCGTGCGATAGGCAACTCGGTTCTTGGATTTGACGAGCTGCAGACGCTGTTATGCCACATCACGGCAGTGATTAATTCAAGACCATTAGTTTCAATTTCAGAGAGCCCTGCCGATCTAGATGTTCTAACTCCAGCGCATTTCTTGAATGGTGGCCCTCCTGCTTCGTTCGCTGAGCCTGACGTCACGCAGCTAAACTTCGATCGCCTGGACGGCTGGCAGCCCGTTTCGTACCTGCAGCAGCTTTTCTGGTCCCGGTGGAAGGAGGAGTACATCACGTCACTGCAGCAGCGCTCAAAGTGGCGCACTGCGAAGCCTAGTTTAGCAGTCGCAGATTTGGTTCTTGTCAAGGATGAGAATCTTCCTCCCATGAAGTGGTCACTAGCGAGAGTGGTCGAGCTTTTGCCTGGACGAGATGGCGTTTCCCGAGTCGCTGTGCTGTGCCTGCTTCCCATTAAAGATGCTGTTGAAAGTCAGGCTTCCAACGGGGGGAGTATGTCGGGTCAAGCAGCATGAATACTTTAAATTATAGCCAGTGGTGCAGCCTAACGTAAGTCACCATTACTGTTTGATATTTGCACTGCCCACTGTACAAAATCGTTGCTTGCCGCAATGCTTACGCACAGCAGCGGCCGTTCTTTAGACTCTCTGTCCGCCTTCTTCATTCCTGCAAGTCGGTCCGTCTGCCCTTAGACAGTCTGGAGTTGATTTTTGTAGCCATCAGAATCGCGTCGTTTTTCATCAGTCATTCACACATATACCCACATAAATTCAACTAACATACATACTTTCGCTTTCGTGTATCTATAAATTGCAACATATGTACGTACGCATACGTCGGTCTACACATAACAATAAATTGTGCCAATTATTTAAACCCGCTCGACTTTTTATTTAAATCAAACTTACAACAGTTATTAAAAACGCTTAATAGCTTAACAGTAACAGTTTTTAACGGCCAAATGGCATTTGGGAAGGCATCGAACGGTATTTAAAATTTTGGTCAAACGGCTGCATACATAGATACCATTTTAAAACCATTTTTTAAAAATAGCCAGACTATGAAAAAAAACATAGTTCTTTAAAAATTGTGAAAGCCCCAAATCTATCAGAAACGAAAGGAACGTTGTGAGTCGCAGCTACGGCCGCGACTCTACATTTATACCAGATATTCAGTCAGTATGGACGTTGCGTAGTAACTGCCAATTGATTCGTTCCTTCTCGCTATAATAATAATCCGATCTAATCCATTCGGCAATCTGCTAGATATGGTCATTCCCAATGATTCTCCTTTTTTGGTTTTATCGTATCTTCAAAATTGTGCACGCCACAGATTTTTGAATTTGTGGGGGCGGAAGAGGGCGGGGCGAAATTTGGAAATACAGTATTAACAGTGCTGTATCACAGGAGACTGGATACAAAATTTGGCATCAAACAAGACGGACGGACAGACAGACATGGCTTTATCGACTCGGCTGTTGATGCTAATCAAGAATATATATACTTTATGGAGTTGGAAGCGCTTTCTTCTGGGCGTTACACACATCCACTTTCCCCACAAATCGAATACACCCCTATACCCATTTTGAGTATCGGGTATAAAAATCGGTTTGGTTCGAAGCGTAATATGGTGTTGCATGCCTGTGTATTGTGCTCAACAACTTTTTTCATGCCATCTTTTGCCATCTTTAAATGAATGTAGAAAGTGTTTAAGAACTAATATAGTGTAATAAAGGAAATTGTAAAAAATCTTCGTGTGTAGTTGTCGGACCGAATTCATTCGGTTCCCGTTTATTTCTGACTGATCTCAGACTTAGGGGCTAACTTAAATAAAAGGCTGGGCGCTGCTTCGGCAGAGAAGCCAGCGTCAGCGCTGTGCATAAATGTATATAACATACATACATATAAGTGGATACATATGTATGGCAACGGGAACGTTGCCGTTGACGGAGTGTGGTATGCGCAAGTGTTATATTTCTTGGTCAGTATCCCACGGATATGCTGACACTGCTTTGATTGTGCCCGCTACACTCAAGTGCGATCATATTGCATCACACTTGGAATGTGCTGGGTACTTGAGTTTGTTGACTTTACAAGAATGTGTAGTTGTTTTGAATAATGAGTTTGAATAATGAGTTTGAATTATGAGTTTGTATATTTGACATATACTGATTACAGTATACTCTCGATATACTCGATATGTGCGCATACGAAAATAGAATATAAAATTATTTGCCACTATTTGCGACCGTTATACTTTTAAGGGTCATTTCATTTTATAGATTTCGTTAAATTGTTCTTTGAAACGCTGCTTAATATTTGGATTAATAGCAATAGAAATCATTTCACCGTTTCGAGATGGATATTTAAAAACCTGAAGGCATATCAAGCACAAAAAAAAAGTTGAAAAAAGTAAAAACAAATGATCTTAGACATTTAAATCGAAAGAAGCTTGTTAAATGCGGTAGAAAAGTGAAAAATACAATGCATTTTTAATGGCTAAGAAATTTTAAATCGACGAAATATATAAATACTCATCAAATAGTCACGTCAACAATGCATTACTCAACAAAAACAGCTAGTAAAAGCTGCACCATCATAGTAACAACACCATCATATTAACATATTGTATATCATTACAATCAACTGCACCGTCTTTTAGTAACTAATTTTTTTTTTTTAATTTATGCCAAAATATTGGCTGTCTGGGAAAATGTGCAATGCATAAATTTTAATTCATCTGTATTTATCATTGCAACCTCATATACGTACGCACGGCAGCGGCCGTTCGTTCGACTCGCTATCCGCTTTCGTTTCTTTACTGCAGCTGCAGAAACTAAGCTGTTCTTTGCTCTCTATCACTCGTGCTCGGCTTAGTAGCAGCCCCGAGCTGCTCTAAAGCTCTTTTCTTTATTTCGCTCGCTTGCATGAA